>PITA01001187.1:0-50102 GCA_004023965.1 Spilogale gracilis | reverse complement strand
GTTGGACAAGTGAAGCATGCATCCTCAGATCCCTTCCCTACAGAGAAAAACAAAACAAGCAAAAACCAGGTAGACCGTCACCCACATTTTGAGCCCCTTGGGATACTGAAGTGGGAGAGCTGCGGAACCTTGTGGGCCCAGTCCCCACAGGCTGGGGCGTGTTGCCCCACTGCCGGCACTTCCTCCTCTGTCAGTCTCCCTACCCAACCCCAGGGGTGGCGGGCGGCAAGGTCCTTTGTCCCTAACTGCCTGAACTCTTTGCTTGCTCTCTCAGGAAGCAGCACATCTCTGCATGCTGAGAAGCCAAAGCCTCGCGTAGACCTCCCATGAAGTCACTCTGTCCTCTGCTCTGGGTTGGGATTTTCTCTTGCAGACCTGGGGTTAGAACTCCCAGAACCCCAGGATTGCACGGCAGACGCAGGAATACACACCTTCCTTCCCTCCAAGGTGCATGGACCCTCTGCTTTAACCACACCCCAGATAATACAGGTCCTCGCCCTTCTCTGTGTTAACCAGACACCCCATCAGGCTGGCGCTCCTCCTGCCCTGGCCGGACTCATCCTGCCCGGGACCCCAAAACGGAGGTCTCTCTTTTCAACTCAGCAAGGCTCTGGGTGGCTGGTTTGCAAGCCCTCTTTGGTTCCTGCGCCTCCTGTTTGTTTTGTTGTTGTTGTTATTTTTAAAGCTGATATTCTGCTTTTTTTGTTTTTTGTTTTTTTAAAGATTTTATTTATTTGACAGAAAGAAACACGGCCAGAGAGGGAACACAAGCAGGGGGAGTGAGAGAGGGAGAAGCAGGCTTCCCGCCGAGCAGGGAGCCCGATGTGGGACTCGATCCTGGATCTCCGGGATCATGACCTGAGCTGAAGGCAGTTGCTCAACCAACTGAGCCACCCAGGCACCCCATTCTGCTTTGTTTAATAGGAATGCTAGTCAATATCATAATGGGAATAACATGTAAACCAAAACCAAAACCCCGCAGCACTAGCCACTGAAAAAGAAGAAAAAAGGTGAATGAAATGCATACAAGTCAGTGTTGAGTTTGGAAAGAAAGAAAAGAGAAAGGAAATGGCAGAGTGGAGAGCAGTGGCCAAGCAGACCTCACAGCAGGAGCCGGAGGGTCTTGCTAAGGTGTCCGGAGCGACAGGTGGGTGGTGACTCCGCAGAGAGGGAGGGCGCTTGACTCCCATTCCCAGCTTGGGGAGACGGGGTCCACGGCGCCCGTGATGGTCTCCACCTCTAAGAGAAAACGCGGTGCCTGCACACCCAGTTGGGACCCACGTTTGTCCATTCTTCAGCAAGGCTGGGTGTGCACTTGAAGGTTCCTTGCTGTGACTCTCTGGGCACCTAATTAACCTTGACCCCGTGGCTGGAGCGTATGGGCCCCAAGGACCCCTGGCGCGCGCACGAACTAATGCACCAGCCCCACGTTGGCCCCACGGAGCCTCAGGAAACGTGTCTTGTTCTTACTTCTTTCTCGCTCACACATCGTTTCTGACCTCCGTGCTGTGTATGTGTCTTAGCTGAAAATGTTTGAAGTTATTTTTGAAGGTGAACTTTTAAAAAATTGTATTTATCATACACTGAAGTATTACTAACTATATTCTCAGCCCTGTTCCTGGAGGGTTTCACATCCAATCTTCAGGACAGCACTATTAAGAAGCTGTAATGATTATTGCCCCCATTTTCCGGTTGAGGGCAACAAGACACAGAGAGGTTAAGTGATTTGCCCAGGGTCACACAGCTAGCCAGTGCAGAGACGGGATATGAATAAGGTTCTCTGGAAGCACGAGTCCTTGCTTCTAAACCCGAAGCCACGGTACCTTATAGATAAAAGATTGTTATCACTGGATAAAAGATACATTAGTTAGAAAGACTTTCAAGAGATTGTAGTAAATAAGTAAATCAAAGCCGAAGTAGAACCAGCATGTGACACGTTTTCTATCACAGGGTGCTGGTGAAGAGGACTGCGGGATGCCCCTGGGGACCACCCTCCAGCGGCCGGGGTCAGAGAAGAGCCCGGATGCACAGTCTCTTGGGGCCAGTAAACACCCCTGGAGGCAGTTGGCAGAAATGGTGAAAAAGAGAAGAGAACAAGCAAAGCCTACTGCAGTTATGCAACAAAAGGACAAGGATAAACAGATCCCATCAGACGAGGGCCTGAAACAGGTGTGCCAGGCTTGGTGAAGACCTGGGGTACAGGAGGGGGGAGGGGAGAAAGCATCGGCGGCGGGAGGGATAGGCAAGCAAGGGGACAGAATCACTCAGCATCAGTATGTATCAGAAAGAGATGCAATCTCTAAAAATATTTCCTTTTATCTGGGAGTGGTTTAATCACACGCCGCTTCTGAGCACGGTTATGTTTAGACTCTAAGAATCCCGGCATTCACAGCAGTGAAGCCCTTGTAGGCATCTAGAAAATGCTTGTGTCTCTGTCAGTCCCCAGCCCAGAGCAATGATGCAGGGGGGCGTGTTCCCCACGAGCTGCCCCGGGGAGACAGGTATCTGGGTGAGGGTCACCGGGGGCCCTTCTGGAACATGAGCGGGGTGCCAGGAGCATTCACAAGAACACATTTCTTTCCCTGTTGCCCCCAGCGAGCATGTTTCCTCCCTGGACTGTAGCCATTACAGTCCAGGAGCCGCTACCTGTTTGCCAGAAGGAAATTACAGTAATGAGCATTTCTTCATTTCCACTCACGGGAGGAAGTGCCGCGTTATTCTAAGAGGGCTGAATTAGGGTATCTGCCTTGCTTTGTAATGCCTTCAACTCAGGTTCACTTTTTTCTGTTGTGAGAAGATAGCAGTTTTCTCCTGGAGTTTTTCCTCCTTTGTTCCTGCCAACCTCCATTAATTCCTTGTTATTCTTTGTCATATTACAGCTGAGTTTGGGGACTTAGGTTATTCACATATATTTTCAAATCAATATGTGGTTTTCTTCTCTAAACAATTTCAAAAAATAGATTTTCTTTTTGGCAAGAGAGAAAAATGTGATTTATTACTGGAGCTCGATAAGCTGCAAATATTCAACCGTAAAGGATAACATCCACGGGGTTCTTCACTGAGAACTCGTCTCAAGTGGAATTCATGGCGTTTGATAAATTAATGATCCTGTTTGACCGATTAAATAAGTTACCGTCCTGAGCGCTCAGACAAGCAGGTGTATCCAAATACCTACAGTAGCGTTTGTCGTTCTTAGAAATGCCCTTTTTGGGCACCCGGGTGGCTGCTCAGTGGGTTAAAGCCTCTGCCTTCGGCTCAGGTCATGATCTCAGGGTCCTGGGATTGAGGCCCGTGATCCCTGCTGAGCAGAGAGCCTGCTTCCTCCTCTCTCTCTGCCTGCCTCTCTGCCTACTTGTGATCTCTCTCTCTCTGTCAAATAAATAAATAAATAAATAAATAAACAAATAAATAGAAATGCCCTTTTCACTTCTCAGGAAGACAAAGCAGACTCTTGGAGCAGGCAGTGCCCCCGACTTTCTGGATCCCAAGAGCCTATACGGTGACAGCACAAGGCTGAAAAGTCTACACGGTTCTGCAGGTTAGGTTCAAGGTACTGCTGCTCGTGTGCCAAATCCCTAGGACAAGAGGCCAAAAAAAAAAAAAAGGAGAGAGAGATTGAAGACACAGTCATGGCTTTTATCAGACAGATGCTGTGTGGCTCTCTGGGTTAGTTCAGCACCGAAAAGTGATGTGAGGAGGATGCCTGGAACTTATGTTGTATTGGAAACCAGGAAAGCAAACAGGCCCAGCATGCAAAATGTCACAGAACTGCTATGACCGCCACCACGGACCCCAAACCCCTCAGCCCCACAAGCCTAGAACCCCCCCCCAAATAAGAACCCACAACAAGACAGGACGTGCTTAACCTAAAGGAGGGGGTTATGCAGAAGTATCAAGAAAGTCAGGGTGCTTGGATGCAACTCATGCTTCCACTTTCAATAAGACGTGAGGAAGGGGCGTCCTGGGCCCCTACTCTGGGCTGTGCACTGTGAGAGGTCCAGGGGTCCTGGGTGAACAGTGCAGGAGCTGGTCTTCAGGGAGCGCACAGTCTCCACAGCGGTTGTCACTTGTGTGTTGTTTGCTTGTGTGCCTCTCCCTTCCCCACTGAGGACACCATGGGGTCCAGGCAGTGCCGATCAGAGTCTCTGAGATGCATTCCTTTCGGAGTCACAAAGTAAGAATGAATGGAGAGCTCTCAGGGGACAGCTTTCCCACCACCTGAAGAGAACTTTACGTGCGGTGGAAAGCTGAGACGGGGGTTCGAGGGAGGAGAGAAAGAGTGAGAGACAGAGAGAGAAAGTCAGAGAGAGCGCGCTACCGTTCACCTCTGGATTACACCCTTCCAAGCCAGACGCCTTCTTGATTTGTCTGTTACTTGAGCTACTTTGGGTGGAGTTTCTGAATGTGTCTTTGACTGAGCCCCGACTCTTGAGATTTCAGACCAGGAGGCGACCATCACGAACTCTGCAACGCTAGGTGAGTGGCGCGCACGAGAAATTTCCCTGAACTTTCCAGAAAAGAAAAGGGCTGCACAAGGGTCTCATCTTCACAGAAGAGCAAAGACAAATGGAAGCTGACGAGCAGTAAATCAAGACACGAAAGGCCAGAACCAGAAACAGAGGGTCACTTCGATGCTTCGCTATCTTATGCCGCGATCCCCAACTCCCACCCTGACGTGTCAATGTGTTAAGGATGCATCCCCCCACTCTGAGGATTTCCTCCCCATGCTTCATCACAGAATACTTCGGATTTTCCATAAACTCAGATGTAAACTGTGACTCACGCTCCCAGTTCCGGTGACATTATTGAAAAAACAGAGCCGTGCCTGATCGTTCAGTACAAAACGCTCACTGGTGGTTTAATTAAATTGACCTTTTGGTTATGTGACAAAGCTAATTATTGTTACAGACAATCCAATGATGTACATTGACACAGCCCATAATGAACTCTGTTGTCTGTGGTACGTAGAATTTCAAATACGTTACCCAACTCTCTCAGCTCCACTTTTTTTTCTAAATCTAGAGAAGCAAATGGAAGGTATAAGGTACAATCAAGAAAAGTGGGCAAAATGTGTCTTGTAGCATTTTGTATCATAACAAAACATTGTTCATAATCTCAATTTGAACCAAAAAAATTAAAGTATAGTACACTCAGATGCGACGTGGAAAACGACGAAGTCTGTATATCAGCGTAGAAGTGTCCATGACATATTTAGGAAATGGGAATAAGACTAAGTTCAAAGTTCTGTGAAAGCACATACACTACACGGTTATCTCAGGGAGAGTGTGGGGCAGAGAATAAGAAGAGATAAATTACAAAGAGGTCTTTATCTTGTATTTTCATGTGTTTCTGTATTGCTTTATTTTTGTTTTCTAACCAGCATCTACTTTCAATAACTTAAGAAACCCAAAAAATGTATTTACAGTTTAGAAATAAAATCACTTTTCCATTTGTATGTGAAGATAGTACATATAAAACTTTTATCACAGGTGTTTCAGTAATTATACCTGTTACTGTTATCACTATAAAATACCAACGGCTCCTTTCTTCATCATTTGCTCCCTAGACTTCTTCCTGTCTTTATGCAAATTATTCCTGTCCTGGTAAAGCTTTCCCTGAACTCCATCTCTGCCTTGCCATCCCTTTTCACTACACACATGCACACACACACACACACACACACACACACACTCTATATCTCTTCCCTGTTTGAAATGGTTCTTACAATACTGCTCCCCACATACTCTATTATTCACTTTTTTGCTTTGTGTGTGGTCTCTTCCTTCTGCTAGAATGTTAGCTCTAACAGGTCAGAACTTGAGTAAACTTTGCTCACAGCTGCATTCCTAGCACCTAAAATTGGTCTGGCATGTGTAAAACCCTCAACAAAAAAATTTATAAGCAAACAAATGAATAACAATGCTTACCTTAGAATGCTGTTGCAAATATGGAATAAGGTCATTTACATAGACGATGTGGACCATAGAAACAGCAGAGAGTGGTAACTCTTAAAAGTGTGGCTCTAGCACCAGACTTCCAGATATGAACATGAACTTCCCAGCTACAGGCTGAATCACCCTGAGCAAATTCTTTAATCCTTTGAAGTCTCAGATCCCTCCTCTATAAAACACAATTAAAAAGTCAAAGAAGGACTTCTGTATCTAGCTAAGGTAGATGACAGAAACCAGACCTACTATCCCCAAAGAGGACGGAATATATGAAGCAATGGTATTTAAGATACTGGCTGTCAGGCAACAAAGGGCAGTGGTCCCTGGAGATGGGGACTCCAGGGACAAAAAGGAGGGGAGCCCTACAGTTGTCCTAGCTTATAGCTGTGAAAGTTTCCAGGCTGGGGCATATAGGGATGAAACCCAAACAGAGCCTGGGAAAAACTTCTGAACTGAAGAGATGGAGTTGAAAGTAGGGGAGCAGGGTGGTCAGAGTCACAAGACAAGTTACCAGAGAGGAGAGAGAGCTGCATAAAGAGAGGACCCTGGGAATCCTGCAGTGGGGTCTCCCTTGGTATTCCAAGGAGTATTGGTGAGGTGAGGAACCTCACTGATGCAGGTAAGAGGGCACATGCTCTACACGGGGCTAGGAATAGCGCTTGCCCCCACCAAACTGGAAAACCTCTGATTCATCGGGTATCGGAGAGATTGCACAGACTTTCCCTTGACGTGGGGGAAATTAGGCCCAGACTGAGTACTACTCCAATTTAACCTAACAAATATTGCAAGAGGATCACATTATTTCCAAATAACTTATGTGCATCTGGGAACGCAGCTCAAAAATATTTCTAAAAATATAAAATGAACCAACATCCAACAAGGTAAAATTCACAACATGTAGCACCCAGTAAAAGATTACAAATATACAAATAAGCAGGAAAATATAATGAAGAGGAGAATCGATCAAAACTGATCTAGAACTGACACAGATATTAGAAATAACAGACAAGGACATTAAAATATTTATATAGTTTTATTTCATATGTTTGGAGAGTTAGGGCAGACATGAAAGATATTTTAAAATTCAAATCAAACTTTATTGTATTTTTCAACAAGTGAATCCCAAGCACAAGAAAAATAAGGAAAATGACACCTAGGCATATGGTAATCCATTGCCAAAAACAGTAATAAAGAAAAAATCTTAAAAGCAATCAGAGGGAAAATAATGTGCAGAGAAACAAGATAAGGATGCTAGCAGTTTTCTCATCAGAAAAATGTAAGCAAGAAGACAATAGAACAACATCTTTAAAGTGCTGAAAGAAAAAAAATCATTAAACTAGAATTCTATACCTAGACAAAGTATCTCTCAAAAAAACTAAGTGAAATAAAAACTTTCAGAAACACAAAAGCTGAAAAAATTCGTCACCAGCAGACCGGTACTATAAAAAATGTAAAAGGAGTCATTCAGGCCGAAAGAAATAATACCAGATGGAAATGTGGACTCGTACAAAGTTCTGAAGAGCCGTGGAAATGGTATATATATGGGTAGTTATAGAAGAACTTAAAAATGACTGAAATATCCTTAAAGAAGAATCATAGTGTTTAGAAACGATATGGGAACACAACATGAGGTTCAAAATAGTAAATTGTGTGGCAACAATAGCACAAAGATGGAGAGTGGAGAAATGGGAGCATGCTGTGGTAGAGCACCTCTGGGCAAAGTGACCAGTAGCACTCGGAGCTAGATCGTAGTAAGTTAGAGACATACACTTTGAACTCTAAATGCAGAACTAAAATAAAACAAAGAATAATGGTTGATAAGCCAAAAGGAGCTAAAAGGGGACAATAAAATTATTCAATTAATTCAAAAGAAGGCAAGAAAAGAGAAAAGGAGGAATAAAGAACATATGGGTCAAATAGAAAACAAACAGCAATATTATAAATTTAAGGCCAACCATACAAATAATTAAATGGCACGTAAGTGTTCTAGACATCCTAATTATCCCAATTAAAGGTAGAGGTTGTCAGATTGACCCAAGTATAGGCTGCCTATGAGAAACACTTCAAATAGTAATATACAATTAGGTTTAAAAGACGGAAAAGATAAATGGTGCTAACACTGATCAAAAGAAAGCTAGATTCCCGGTATTAAGCATCAATTTCAGAGGAAATAATGTTATCATGAATAAAAAAATTATTTCATAATGATGAAGTAATCAATTCTTCAAGAGGACACAATACTAAACATGCATGCATCTAATAAAAGAGCTTTAAAATGTGTGATGAAAGGAGTACAAGGAGGGGGCTCTGCGGGGGCTCAGTTAGTTAAGTGTCTGACTTGATTTCAGCTCAGGTCATGGACTCAAGGTTGTGAGATCGAACCCCGCATGAGGCTCCATGCTCTGCATAGAACCTGCTTAAGATTCTCTCTCTCTCTCTCTCTCCCTGTTTCTCTCTCTGCCCTTCTCCCTGCTCACGCTCCCTCTTAAAATAAATCTTTATTTAAAAAGTATGAGGAGAACTAGAGAAGTCCACAATAGGGATTTCAGTACCTCATTCTTGGTAACTGATAGGACAAGTCTAGAGAAAATGAGTAAGGATATAGATGATTTAAACAACACTATCAACCACCTTGACCTAGTTGATGTTTATGTAACACCCCAGCCAAGCACAGCGGAATACACATTTTTTTCGAATGGACACAGAACATTTACCAAGATTGGTCATATTCTGGGCTGTAAAACAATTCTCGGTAACTGTAAAAGTGTGTTCATACAGAGTGTGTTCTCTGACCACAGTGGATTTAAAACATAAATCAGTTCCTGAAAGATCACTAGCAAATCTCCAGATACCTGGAAAATAAATAACATACTTCTAAATAACTCGGGGGTCAAAGAAGAAACCATAAGGGAAATTAGAAAGCATTTGAACTGAATAAAATAGAAAACATAGCATATCAAAATGTGCGGGATGTCGCTAAATGGTGCTGAGAAGGAGTTTTATTGCACTAATCTGAAACATTAGAAGAGTAGAGTGGTCTCAAATCACTGAACTCTGATTTTATGCTAAGACACCAGCAAAAAGAAGAGTCAGTTAAGCCCGCAGTAGTAGAACAAAAGAAATAATACACATTAGAGCAGAACTCCATGGAATAGAAAATAGACAAACAACAGAGAAACATCGATGGAACCCAAAGCTGGATACATCTCAACAGAAATTACCAATATCAAGGATGAGAAAGGTGACAAACTCTACAGTCATTAAAAAAATAGTGAGGGGTGTATTACTATATTCACTATGGTCCTTACTGGAGCAGGGGGCGCATCTGGCCATTATGGTCCCAAGGTGTCTCCCGTCCCACCCACGTGTGTGGGAAACATGCGTATATATGAAAAATCAATGTTGGCATAGGCGCTTTAACTTGTGATGGGGCCAAAGACAAATTCTGATTAGATGTGCATTTACTGGTAACCTAGTGACATTAAAGCTTTGCAGCGCACACTTGCCCCAAGCTCTTCCAAAACTCTGCATGTGATTTTATCACCCTCTGTAAGTACTTCCCTTTCCTATAGAGAGCCCACAGACTGGATCTCCTCTTCACCAGATACTCACAATAAGGCATTGTCTCCTTAAAAGTGTCTTTCCTGTTATGCCTTTCCCTCCCTTCTGTTGCCCTTTCTGACCTTTGTGTTCCCAGGCCATCTGGGCAGAGGGCTGGGGCTGGAAGGGGCCTGGGTGTGGCCACTGGCGGCTGCGTGTGCGCGGACCCCGCAGGGCGCGTGGTCTGGTGGCAGCTGCTCGCGTTTTCGGGGCTCCGCACTGCTGCTCTGCGTGCGTCTTCTCCCCGGGCGAGAGCCCAGCCAGACGGCATGAGCTCTCCGCCCGTTCCCCAGAACAGCCCAGACTTATTTCAGTCATGCTGAAAATGGCTCCAAACAGACTTAAGGCTTTGTGTGTGTGTGTGTGTGTGTGTGTGTGTGTGTGTGTGTGTGTGTGTGTGTGTGTCCAGCTGCCTGAACATTTTTCTCTCTCCAGATAATGTCTTGGAAATGGCCCAGGAGCCTGGCGGATCCTAAAGGGAGCAGGATCCTGGTTGTGGTCACATTCCAAAGATACCTGCGTAGGTTTATCACAGGGAGGGACTCAGAGAAGGCTTTGCATCTAAGCGCTTCGGAGAAGGTGCCAGAAAAAGTGGAAGGAGCCCTGGGCTAATCCCAGTGGCACCAGTGCCCTCTCCCCTGGCGAGCCCGCGGTCCCATCAGCACGTTCATTTGGGGGCGCCGTTTCCCATAACCCCGTCCCTGGCAGCAAAAATCAGATGGCAGTCCTGGTCCCTTGAAATAGGCTTCCTGCCGCCGTATCTTTAAGTAAAGAGAAATGTGTTCTGAGAGCTGATTACGGGCGTTTCAAAATGGTAAATTAAAGTGTATTTCTGTTTGAAGGGCCCTCTCCAGCCCGTTATTGCTGGGGTGATGGGAGCATTCAGCCTCCAGATCCAGGATTAACTCTGTTCCTGCTGGAACTCGCAGGTCAGCTCACCTTTGTTTACAAAGTCTTCACTCTGCCCGGCAGGGACCGATAAGAGAAACCCCGCCTGCTCCCGTGTTAGCCTCTGAAAGCTAAGGGATTGGAAAAAGGGATGGGTATTAAAAAAGGGTGTCCCCCCCAAATGTCTCAAGTATCAGGCACTGACTCCTGAGTGGAAGTTTATGGAGGGGGACTGAAAGGGGCAGCCACGGCCCCAGGGAGTGCAGAGAGGGGAGGAAGGGGCCCGAGTGAGTGAGTGAGCGAGAGGGAGCAGGCCGAGAGGAGAGCAAGGGGGCTTGTGCCTTTGCACCAATTTTCTCTATCACCCGAAAGGATTTGAAGTGACTTCCAGTAAAATGTGGCAGATCCTGCAGAACAAATGAGTAAAAGCTTAGCTTGTATGATGAAGCAAGGGGTGCAGACGGGAGGGAGTGGGGAGATAATTATATCCAAAAGTCTATGATAGAGACAGCTACCAAAAATAAGACCTAACTTCAGCTCTGGGCTTCCAGAAATTCTAGCGGGAAAGGAAGGCGTTATGGATCCCATAGTTTGCTCCGTTCACCCGATGCCACGGGAGCAAGGGGGAGGCCTGACACCCCAGGGGCCAGCCCCGTTCCCAGCCCAGAGCTAGCTCCTGTATGTGTTTGTTGATTGAATAAATGGGGCAAGAAGCCTGCGGGTTCTGCCTCTGGGGAACCTGCCGATATTGCCATGTGTGCCTGGTGAGGGAAGCAGTGACTGGAACTGCTTCGAAGGACTGCTCTGACCCCCCCAGCCCATCCCCTCAATCTTTGTGTTTGGGGTACCAGCGACTGCCCCATGACCTACTTGGGGCTGTCTCACTGGCTCTGACATCCCGTTAGCTCAGACTGAAGTTTTACTCTATTTTCCTGTTTCTCGATTTCACCACTGCTCTGTTTTCCAGCGCGTGGGTTAATGCCATCCAGCCCCCCCGTCCCGAACCCCCCAGCTGTGGCCAGCCCCGGCGTCCCATAATTTCCCGACCCCCACTCTCTGCCTGGACCCTTTGAATGGGATCCAACAAGCTTATTGGCTTTGAGGGCATAGATTGCATTTTTATAGCCAACTGAAAATGGTGCATTGGCCAGCTTCGATAAATTAAAGTCAGAAGATATAAACCTAAAACTTTCCCACTATTCTGCGCAGCCATGATCTCTTAATTATTTCATTAAACAAGTTACAAATAGTGTTTTATCTTCCACCAAAATTGAATAATGAAGGAAATTAGGCTCATCAATTCAATTAACCAACATGATTGTGTACTTAGTATGTCCCCGACAACCTTGTTAAGTGCTCTGAATTTAATAATGTGCCGGAGAGAAGACACAAGACGGGGAAGAGGAAGTGTGATTTGAAAGGGTAGTCAGCCCCTCCGCTATAAAGACGACACATCTCCTTGGAACAGAGCATGCCTCCCTGACCCAAGGTTTTGTCCTCCGTGGAGTCAGTTTCCCACAGTCTACCATTGATCCCCTCCAGATGTGTCCCCCGATGGTCAGGACTAGCCTAACACTCCAGCATGTGCCTACATCACTCACCTCCTTTCATCCCATAATGGGGGCATTTTATCATCTCCCATCATCACAAGAAGGGTGAGTGCAGTGCCATAAGATATTTTAAGAGAGAGAGAGTGAAAGATCACATTCATGTAACTTGTATTATGGTATATTGTTATAGTTGTTCTATTTTATGATTGTTGTTAATCTCTTACTCTGCCTAATTTAGAGATTAATCTTACCGTAAGTATGTGTGTGTAGGAAAAAATGTAGTATATGCAGGGTTTAGTACGATGCACAGTTTCAGGCATCTTAGAGTGTATCCTCCACAGAGAAGGTGGGGGGAGGATGGCTCTATCCCTTAAATGGACTTGTTGTTTCTGCAAATGGGGCATAGGCATACAACTGGGAGAGGCGCAGCCCATTTCTACAAAGAGACCATCATCCTTGTGGGAGGATAGCAATGGGCAGATGTTCTAGTGTCTACAGCATCAAGGAGGGGCGGTCTAAATGGGTGATTCTTATTTGGGCTGGAGCAGATCCCAGGGAACCTGGCTGCCAGCCAGAATCGAGAAGACTGACGGCCAGCGGAAGAGACCCGAAGAAAGAGCAAGGTGGGAGGATTTTAGGAGCACCCACATTTGATCTTGAGAGGCTGGTTGTCTGAAGCTTTCTGTCCCCAGGTTGGTGTTAACCCAAAGTCACCCTCAGTGTTCAATGGCTGTGTCGAATCAAAGGCTTTGGGGGTAGAGGGTGTGGGGGACAAGGGACGGGACGGGACGCCTACTAACCCAGACTCACACAGAGCAGCAGCTGAAGCAAGAGGCGAAGGGATGTTGGGGGAGGTGCAGAACATCTGGGGGGCCCAGGCTTCTTCCATGCACACATGTTGGGGCTTGGGTTACGGTCATTTGAGCCAGGAACGTGGAGAATTTGGGATATGTGAACTAAATGGTGGAGTCCCTGCCCTCAGGAGATACGAATCCAGGCGGAGGGACAGATCTGTAGACAGATCAGCAGAGTACAACGTGCTAGACGAGGTGCAGAACACGTGGAACAAGGAAGATGTTCTGCCTGGAGAGGGCTTCCTGGAGGAGGCACGGTCATGGCAGATCATTTGCACATCACGATGAGGGTGGCTGAGGTACAGCGTGAGGACCAAAGGCAGAAGGAGAGAGGGGGAAAGTCAGCATGTAAGGGTCAACTTGCCAGTTTTTTTTTATTTCCCAGGTTCTGTGCTCAGCCTTCTCCTTCTACCCCTGACCCCTTGGCTTCCCGTGATACTTCCCTAGAGGACGGACCCAGAAAACACAGCTTGAATCCCTCCGATCGGTGCCAGAGGTGCAGTTCTGATGAGAAGCTCAGTGGTGAAGGGGGCAAAGCGCTTAGTGCGCCCGGTCTTTCTCCATCCGTGGTGGGCCCATGTGGCCAGCCACATGCTGACTCTGATGACATCGCTGCCCACAGTCCCTGGGTTGCTTCCCCAAGCGTTGGTGACACAGTCAGCCCCTCCACAGTGCCTGGGCCTCTTCCGGCTGGGGTTTGCTGATCCTCTTCCTTCCCTCCCCCTGCCTTCCAGCGGCTTCCCAGAGGGTCCCCACTTGAGGGCTACTGACCCAGCTCTAACCAGATAACCAGCTCAGGGCCCCAAACCGCACACCTTCTGCTGGGCCTCTTATTCTTTTCCTGCTCCGTGTCAGCTCCCTGAAGCTGCCCCTCCTCTACTGGGTAAATGAGTCCCAGATGCCCACGTGACTCATGAGTTCATTGCTTTCCTTCCCCATGGGCAAGGCTATGCCATAATTGAGGCACTGCTGAAAGGAGGGGACAGTGAAATCCTTTTTCACTGTCGTCATCCTTTGTAAGAAAAAAAATGGAAGTCCTTTAAGATAGCAGCTCATTTCTTGCCATGATGGGGACCCAGGAGTCCTTAATTCCCACATCAGCTCTATTAGAAATTAGTGCTTTTATTTTGAACAGATCGACTCATCTTCCTTTGACTCAATTTTCCCATTTATAGAATATTAGGGTCTGTGGTCAAAGGATCGAGGCTGATACAAAAGCGAAGGTTAAGCAGAGCTTTATTTCGTGCCAAACATCAGAATTTTGCTGACTGGCCAGGACCCTGGCCAATCAGGTTCGCTTCCCAAAAGCAAGAAAGCCCCCCCCCCCTTCTTACAGGCTACCTTTTATAGGGAAAACCGCACCCCCGAGCTGATGACTCATGTAGCTTGCCTGAGTTAATTCTTTCACTCTGCTGTGATGATGAATACATTTAATCCCCACAGAGTGGTTAACCAGGGGATCCTCATTGGTCAGGGTCCTGGAGGTTAGGGGGAGTAACTAATTGTGTGTTCCCACCTGGTCCGATTTAACTGATGGGGTGTTCCCACCTGGTCCTAAGTACCAGAACCCGCTGCCAATTCTTAATCTGCTTCTCCATACCTCCCGGGGTGGGAAGTTAAGGGGTTTAACTGGTTGGGTGTCTCCCTCAACCTGGCTCGCCTTTGTTTTCCAGGGGCCCTTTGCCCATTTTTCCTGGAGCTGTTTTTCTGAGTGAACAAGATGGCGGCCTGGATTCCAAAACTTGGCCTTACATAGAATAGATAAAATAGTGTACTTCCCAGCCTTCTTTTTTTCTGAAAGACATTAAAATCCAACTCTTGGTCATGCTCACTCCTCAAACTCCCCATTTCCTGACATCTACATTTCCCACAGTGCTGCTATGACTCCCCTAGGTGCTGATCTGATTATCAATCTTTGCCGCTTTCCCATCTTGTTGTCCAAGTCCTGTCAGTTCCCAAGTCCCGCCCATGCCCATGATGAGGACGCCACTCCCACAGCCACATCCAAACCTAATCAGCTCTCGAATGCCTCACCTCCAGATGCCATCCCACTGGGGACCAGGGTTTCAACACATGATTTGGGGTGATAGAAGCACTCAATCCATAATTAAGACCTGTGGAATTAAAAGCACATGAGTGAGAAATGAGTGTGATGCCTTTCTTTCTTTTTCTATAATTGGGATCTCAGGTAGAAAGACAAAGTGAGAAAATTTCTTAGGGTATCCATAGCAGCATTATTTGTAATAGCAAACTGGAAAGAATCCAATGTCCATGAACAGTAGAGTGGATGAGTCTGATGACCAGCAATGAGAAGGAACAATCTTCAACTACAAGCAACAGCACAGAGGAAACTCTCCAGCACAATGCTGAGCTAAAGGAGCTAGGCACACAAGAGTACACACAAAGCAATTTCTTCTATATAAAGCTTGAGACACAGGCAGAACTATTTCTTGAGAGGAAGGGATAGTGATGACTACTGAAAAGAAAGGAGGGAACGGTGATGAGGGGGAGAATGTGGGATCACGTGGGGCAGCTGTATGGACTGTTTCTTGTTTTAAGCCGTAGTGACACTGGGTGTGTTCTCATCATGAGAATTTGCTGAGCTGTGCATTTATGATTTGTGCGCTTTCCTAAATGAGTGTTTATGAGAAATAATTCATATCTAGACCTTTCCTCAGCCTATCTCCTGAAATGCATAGCCTGATTTACCTAAGGTCAGGAACACTCCTCGGAGCCAAAAGAGAGAATTGTAATCTTTGGAACTTGTTAAACCAAAGTTATGTTTGTTAGTGATTGCTGCAGATCCTACAGCCTTCTAGTGAGTCAGTCTGTCAACAAATGTTTATTAAATACTATCCTACACCTCATTCTCATGGACTGCAGGGGCTAGAGTTCAGACAGCAATCTAGCCAAGCCTGAGCGTGAAGAGCTTTCAGCCGCTTAAGCCAGGCAAGAAATTCTAAGCCCCTCCCTGATAGCCCTTCAGGGATTTTTCTCATCTTGGCCTTCTACCTTGAAAAGCACTCCAGGGCAATGGAGTCTGGAAAAGGAACAACTGAAGCAAAAGAGGTTGGAAGCTAGAGAAGCACTCTTAGAAGATTCTAGACAATAGACAAGCTATTTATAAAGAGTTTCAGATCGGTAGCTGATTTATTTGTATAGAGACTAGATTATGGTGATTTAATGCCTATGGACTATGAAGAAAAAAACTTGCAGTCCAAGAATCTTCTTCTCAGCCATTATTCTCTGGTCAGTGTGTAAGAAGTATATTTGAGAATTTGCAAGAAATTGGTGTATAAATCACCCACACACCTAGGGTCGTCACATTGTACAAGTTCAAGGGGCAAACCCATATACATTCCCTCCAACAAGAACCACCTGAAAACTCACTAATAAAATACAAATAGAATCAAAGCAAAGACCTCAGTTTTGGAAATATAAGGCAAAAATAAACAAGATATCCCAAGGTGTGTCTTTTCTCACTTGGCCACGATAGAATCCTTAAATTACAAAGAAAAAGTAGAACTTTCACAAGCCATCTCATCTTGTCACAAGTCAATAAAGTTAGGAAAAAATATATAAATGTTCTCAAAGTAACATAAAGGAGCACACTGTCTGTCAATATCTCTGCAAAAACTTTTTACGACTGCAAATATCTCTAAAAAAAAAAATCTAAAAATTGAGGTGTATTCATCTATAAAAAGGAGGGGAAAAGTACAGAAAAATAATCCAAAATAGAAAGTAGAGATTAACTAGAAAACAACAACAAAAACTTGAAAAGATAAATAATTACCAAAGCTGGTCTTTGAAGAGACCAATAAATGGCTAATTTTCTTGAACCTGATTTAGGAGGAAAAAGAAGGAGGGAAGGAAGGGAGGAAAAAAAGGAAGGGAGGAAGAAAGGAAGGAAGGAAGGAAATAAAGAAGGAAGGAAGGAGGGAAAGGAGGAAGGGAATCTCTGGGGGAAATGGCTGATTTTCAGTGAAGTACATAATAACAAAATTAAGAAGAAATGGGAAACTTATATACACAACTACCACAGTAGAGACAGGAAAGGTGAATAGAGATTTATCATTAAAACAGATACTGAAAACAGATGGCTTTAGCATTGGTTTCTATCCAACTTTTAAAAAAACAGATTAATTCCAGTAATAGTTATATTATTCCATATATAGAAAAAGATGAAAGGTTTTCTAATTTATTTTATACAGTTAAACAAAAATTTGAGAGTCCAGAAAGAAAAGCTATAGCCCAGTCTTATTATGAACATAAAAACAGAAATTATGATACAATACTAGCAAGTAAAATACAGCAATATATCAAAGGAGATACACTATGACGGAGTAAGCTTTAGTCTAGAAATGCAGGGGTGGTCCAAATATCAAGAAATGAATGCATGAAGTTGATTGTAAGGACAGATTAAAAGAGAAAACCCATGTGGTCATATCCTTGGACTTTGAAAAGGTTAATAAAGCTTATTAAAGTTCAGCTACCATTTTTCAAAAGAATTCTAAACAAGATAAGGATAAGAATCAATTTAAATATGTTACAGGCTGTTTGTAGTCTCGTTCGCTCGCATCCTGATAGCAGCTCTGAAACCATGTCAATTACCATCAGAGACCAGGCAAGGCTGACAACTCTGCCATTTTCCCTGAACTGCGCCGTGGAGTTTGGAGCAAAGTGATTAGGCAAGAAAATGAAATAATTGGAATACATATTAAGAGGAGGAAGAGTAAAACTGTCTCTTGCTGATGACATAATTTTTAAAATCTCGGTAAGGAATTTAACAGAGTAGCTATATGTAAGATAAATATACAAAAATTAATATGCTGCTTTTCATACAGAGAAAGAAATAGTAAAAAACACTTTGTTCATAATAGTGATAAAAACTATCTGTGTAAAATTCATCCAGATATATATAATGGTGAAAGTGTTGTATCTATATAAAGAAAACCTTCAAATGTATCTGAAGGACATAAAATGAGTTCTAAATGAGGGAACAGATATGTTTTTTTATGGATGGGAAGATTCAATATCATAAAAATTAATTCCTGTATCATTGTTATGTAATTCTACAATTTCAATTAGAGTGTTGACAGAATTTTCTTCACCCTGAAATTGGATAAAATCATCTTGATGTTCACTTGGAAGAATGACTAGCTGAGAATAACCAAGAGACATTTGGAAGGAAGACATGAAGACTTGTTTTTCCAAATATCCACACATAGTTATGTTACTGTACTCACATCAATATGACTTTGACATCGGGATAAGCAAATAGATCTGTTAGAAAAAAATGGTCCAGAGGTAGATTTTCATTTCAAATGAGAATTTAATATATGACAAAGTTGGTGTGTCAACAAGCATGGAGGTTTTTTTGGTTTTGTTTGAAGATTTTATTTATTTATTAGTTAGTTAGTTAGTTTATTTATTTTTAAAGATTTTATTTATTTGACAGAGAGAAACACAGCGAGAGAGGGAACACAAGCAGGGGGAGTGAGAGAGGGAGAAGCAGGGGGAGTGAGAGAGGGAGAAGCAGGCTTCCCGCGGAGCAGGAAGCCCGATGTGGGACTCGATCCTGGGTCTCTGGGATCATGACCCGAGCCGAAGGCAGTCGCTTTACCAACTGGAGTAGACTGGTATCTTGAAAGAGTAGATGTTTTGGAAGGAGGGGAGCTGAGGACTCCGTCTCCAGAGTGACAGTGTGGGCAGAGTGGGAGAGGTTTCGGGTGGGAGGCAGTCATGGTGGCCAACAAGTAGTCAGCGCATCCCCTCTAGCCCCATGCATGGAGTCATGCAAACTTGGGGGCCTGCCCGACAGAGGGGCAGCTCTGTGCTGTGATCTGAGGCAGCCACAAAACCCAAAGCATCTCACCTCTGGACCTCCACATGGCTTTCAATTTCCTGCTGGCTTGCTCATTTCTCTGGTCACAACAGGGAGAGAGAGCTCCGCTGGGATAGGGATTCCCCTTGACCAGGCACCAGGGATAGACTGCAGAGTTGGAAGCTCAAGTCAATAAAGATGTTGCTAACTTCTGAGAGAAGAGCTAGGGAGCAAGAGGAGGGCTCTCCAACCCATAGTCGTCCTATTCTTTTTGTATAATATATAAAATATAATACATGGCTTTACATGTTCATGCTAAGTTGGCTGTTTACTAATACGGAATTTTGGGTGAAATTGTTTTCTCCAAATTTTGAAGCATTGCTTTAGTTTCTTGTAGCTTCTGGTGTTGCGGTCGACCCGGCTGAGTCATTTGGATACCCCACCTTTTGAATACGCCCAGGTTCTCCCCACCCTACCTGAAAGTCTGTAGAATCTTCTACTTGTCCCCAGTTCTGAAATTTCTCACTAATACACCAGGATGAGTGTTTATTTTTACTCATTGTGAGAGGTATCAGAGGGGTCCTTTTAACCCAGAATTCGTGTTCTCCACTTCTCTCTTTTTCTCTATCTTCTGTGACGGCTCTGTAAGTCTATCTTCAAGCCTTTCTATTGAGTTCTAATTTTCTGCTACCCTTTGTTTCTGTTTCTTTTCAATTTTTATTTCCTGATTTTTTTTCCCCATGGGGAAGGGGTGGGGAACACCTGGTTTCTATTTCACAGTTTCAGTATCTTCTCCAATATTTCTGCTGGTATTAAAGAGAAGTTTTTGAGTACTTCCCTTTCTTAAAACCCATGTCCTTCAAGCTGTGCTGTATGTATTTGCTTCTTTGCATGCTTATTTGTCTTATAAAGCAAGTTTCCTGATGTCTGATACTCCTTGGCCACTTGCTGGCATTTAAAAGCAAGGACTATAAATCTGGTTGGCAGCTCTGAGCACATCTATGGTGGGCTTATTCTCTGGCTGAGCCATTTCAATAAGAAGGGTACCTTGTTAGAGAGTAAAACCCCAGCGCTTTGTGCTCGCATTGAAGAGGATGCCTACGATTAAACAGAGCTGGAAAGGGTTATTTAGGTCTCTAACTGCATCTTGAATAGGCACCCCATCATTATACACTATTTTAGCATTCTGTGTCACCCGATATTACCAGGCATACCTGGTACCTCGAATTCCTGAACATTTAGAGGCTCGTGCAGTCTGAGCCAGTTACTTCCCCAGCTTACTCTATTGTTGGTTTAAAAATTATCCTTCCCTAGACCTTTAAATCTTTTATTTTTCCCCACTTCCAAAATTTGTTGACATTGCCTTCTCTACAGTTCTTCCTCTCCTTCTGGGGAATTATGCTTAAGTTATAATTCCAGGTTCTGCTTTCCAATTGTAGTCAGCAAAAATTAATTAATCAATGAATTGATTAATTAATTAAAAGAAAATTCTTCAAGTAGGAAAAAAAATGCTACTCCAAGTTAAAGTTTGGATCCATACAAAAGAGGGCAGGAGGAATGCATTTAAAAGTGATCTAAAAACCTTTGAAAAGTGATATATACATCCATTTCTTTGATCATAGTAATTAGTACATAAATGTATAGCTATGCCAACGTCCATCAGTTGTAATTTCAAATATGCGAAGCTTGCTGCATATCAGTTATGCCTCAACAAAGATGTAAAAAAAAAAGTCATAGATTTGGAGAAAATATCTGCAACACACAAATTTGAAAAATAATTATATGTAATTATTCCTCACAACTGAACAACAAGAAGACAAAACAACCTTTTGCAAATGGGCAATGGTCAGACATCTCACACAAGAAGATAGAGAGGTGGCAAAGCATATGAAAAATTTTCAGCATCATTAATCCTCAGGAAAATGATCATTAGAACCACAAGGAGTTATCACTACACACCCATGAAAATGGCTGAAATTTAAGAGATGGCCTCCCCATGTATTAGTGATAAAATATAACTGGAATTCCTGTATGGTACTGGCACAACCACTTTCCTGTTTCTTTAAAAGTTAAACACACACCTACCAGATGAGTGAGCTTACCTTATAACTTCAACTTACTTAAGAGAATGAAAATATATATCCACACAAATACTTTTACATAAATGTCTTATTCGTAAGAGACAAAATCTCCGACACCATGTGAACAAATTTAGTTTCTCCACACTATATCCTATTCAGCAATAAAACAGAAGGAATGACTGATGTATGTTTCAACTTGCACGAATCTCAAAACCAGGCTGAGCAGTAAAAGCCAAACTCAAAAGACTTCATATTCATATGACTCCTTTAATATGAAAGTCTCGAAAAGACCCAACTAAACTATAGTGACAGAAGGCAGAGAAACAGTTTCCTGGGAACCGAACTATTACCGGATTGCATGTCAAGAGGCAGAAGGGAACTTTCTGGATGAGAGAAATATTTGGTTTTTTGATTCTGATGGTGGTGATAGCAACGTAAAATTTATGAAAGTGCATCAAACTACATAAAATGGGTATATTTATTGTATTTAAAATATATATCAAGCATGTGTTTTCTCTTTTAATCCTTTTATTGTCTCTTTACTAAGGTTTAGGGAGGGAAGGAAATAATATGTGCATTTTCTTTTTTTTTTTAAGATTTTTATTTATTTGGCAGCGAGAAACACAGCGAGAGAGGGAACACAAGCAGAGGGAGTGAGAGACAGAGAAGCAGGCTTCCCGCTGAGCGGGGAGCCCGATGTGGGGCTCAATCCCGGGTCTCCGGAATCATGACCTGAGCCGAAGGCAGTCGCCCAACCAACTGAGCCACCCAGGGGCCCCAGTATGTGCATTTTCAATCTACTATCGTGACTGATAATTTTTTGGTAATTTTTGAAGCATCCTTACAGGGCTTGGCTGCATGTTGAGTGCTTGAGTACTTACATAACTCTTAATATTTCTGTACTACTTCATAAGTTACGAGGACTTTCACACATATCTCATTTTATCTTCAAAAATACCTCGAGAGATTTGGCATTGATTTTTTGGATATGACACCAAAAACATAAGAAACAAAAGTAAAAATAGTAAATTGGACTACATCAAAATTAACAACTTCTGTGCTCAAAGGACATAATCAACAGAGTGAAAGGCAACTTATAGAATAAGAGAAAACACTTACAAAATCATACATCTGATAGGACATTAATATTCAGAATATTACAAATCATATCTCCGATAAGGGTTAATATTCCGAATACATAAAGAATTCCTACAACTCAACAACAAGGAGACAACCTGATTTTTAAAATGGGTAAAGGAGTTGAACAGACATTTCTCCAAAGAAGATACACAAATGGCCAAACGGCATATAAAGACATAGCCAACATCAATAATCCTTAAGGAAGTGCAGATCAAAACGACAATAAGATTATTAATTCATATCCATTAGGATGGCTATTAGAAAGTAAATGTTGGTTTTGATGTGGAGAAATCAGAGTCCTGTTGCACCACTGGTGAGAACATGAAGTGGCACAGACACTGTGGAAAACTGCATGACGGTTCCTCAACAATTAGAGGTAGACTCTCCATATGATCCTGCAATTCCACCTTTAGATGTGCACACACCCCCAAAAAAACATTGAAAGCAGGGACTCTAAGAGGTATTTGTACACCGATGTTTATAGCAGCACTATTTATAATAGCCTAGAGGTGGAGAAGAAATCCAAGTGTTCATCAGTGGATGAATGGATAGACAAAATGTGAAGTGCATGTGTATACATACACACAATGGAATGTCATCCTTCCTTCAAATGGAAGGGACTTCTGATATACGCTACAGCATGGACGAACCTTGCCTACTAAAGGAAATAAGCCAGTCATGATTCCACTTATATGAAGTCCCTAGAGTAGTCAAAATCACAGATACAGAAAGTAGAATGATGGTTTCCAGGGTTGGGTGGGGGGATAGGAAATTAGTGTTTAATGAGAATGGAGGGTCAGTTTTGTAAGATGGGAAGAGTTCTGGAGATGGATGGTGGTGATGGTCACAAAAAATGGGAATGGGCTTATTGTCTCTGAACTGTATACTCAAAAATAGTTATGATGGCAAATTTTATGTTGTGTGTATTTTTGTATAATTTTTTTTAAATACCCTAAGGGGTACGCCTGGGTGACTCAGTCAGTTGAGAGTCTGACTCTTGGTTTTGGCTCAGGTCATATCTCAAAGTCACGAGATTAAGCCCCATGTCAGGCTTTGCATTCGGAGTGGAGTCTAGTTGAGATCCTCTCTCTCTCTCTCTCTCTTTGCCCCTCCCCTGCTCATGCACATGCTCTCTCTCCCTCTCTTTATCAAATAAATAATCTTAAAAAAAAATATCTTGAGGGGCACCTGCTGGCTTAGTCAGTAGAGCATGTGACTCTCTTGACCTCAGGGTCCTAAGTTCAAGTCCCCCCTTGAGTGTGGAGCCCATTTAAAGAGATACAGAAAGAATAAAAAATCCCTTGGAAGATAGATTTCTAGCACCATTATACAAATGAGAAACAGTGGCTCCGAGAGATTAAACATCTTGACCAATCTTTAGGCCAGACTGGTGGCGGGGCCAGAATCAAAACCTAGATCTTACCGGGGACTCTGTTCTTGTCCACTTCCTGTTGAAGCTGGCTTTTTAAAAATGAGCTCAATTAACTGCAGAAAGAGGACATGTTCTCTTAAACATTTCCTAGTCAGGACAACTGCTGGTTTTCACTCTCACTTTCTCCCTCCCAGACTCTTCAAAATGGCCCTGAGTCCTCTCGCGGTGGCACTCTCAACAGCACAGCGTGCAGAGTTACTCTTCCCCAACCTCAAACTGTGCTTCCGAAGGGGACAGCTCCTATGGTCGAAGGGTCTGGATCAGGGTCCCCAAGCTGGGAGATGGGATGGAACTAGTGAACTGCTCAAGACTTGTGTGGTTGTGGGGTGTACTATGTTTGAGTCTTAATGTCTCCCTTCTACAGGAACCTTATTAAAAAGCTTTAAGGGCACAATTTTTTGTTACAGGTAGTTTTCTGGTGCCAATTCAGAGCTCGTTACCCTGTATTCCTGTGTCTAAATCCCATGTTGAGCCCCTGCCTTCTGCTCTCCTGGCCGGCCAAGCCCTGAGAGTTCCCTGTGACTCCTCCAGCGTCTGTTTTGTTCAGTTCCCAGCTTACCCTGGAAATGTCTGATTCTGTGGGGCAACAACCACAGTGAGCTGAGGCCAGTCGTAGGTGCTCCGTTCCCCCTCACCCACACGGACCAAGTCTAGCAGACCACTGGGTCCCTCTTGCCCAGGAGACAGGAAGGCATCCATGGGGTCCTGGCTGATATTCCCAGGGACCAGAGCCTGGCTCTTCCCAGGGCTCTCCGGGACTGCTCCTCTCTTGGGTTTTCCTGCCAACAGGCCCCCGCCCAAAGGTCTTGAAAAATGACAAGATCCCATCCCCCTTCTCATGAAATGTTGATGCCCTTTCCCCAGAGCTCAGCAACTCCCTTCCTGCGTGTTCAATGACAGCGACAAGATGCTGCTCCCTGCTCCGTGTCACTCCAAGACACACACAGGTCCCCCTCTCACTCCGTCACGTGCTCGCCTGGGGAACTGGCCACGACCTCACAGTGCTGACAGGCATGCGCACCGCAGACTTCTCTCCCCTTCTATCCGTCCCTCCCATAGGGTGTTAGGGGTTGGGCTTAAACAATTAGCTCCTCTTTCAAAAACACACCAGTCTCCATGGGGAAGAGAATAAATGGAACATTTTTACGACCATAGCACATGTTTGGAACTGTAATAACTTACAGCAAATACCCAGCCACACACGATCACACAGGCCTGAAGATGGAGATCCGCCCGAGGGGCACTCCTCTTCCTGAGCCACACCCTCCGCCCAGACTCAAGGACCCAGAAGTGACACATCTCAGCTCTCTGAAGCAAATGGGTTCCCCAGCCGGAGGTCCCGGGCCGGCTCATCTACTCTGTCTTCTGGAGGGAGACTGTTATTCTGAAAATATAACAAACATTACTCTTTCTGCCTTGGGAAATCAAAATTGCCGAACTTTGGAGTTTGCAAAGCCGGTGGAACTGCAAACCACGAAGTCTCCCAGACCGGCTCCGCCTCCTCGGGCAGCCGCTGTTCCTAGAGGCTTCCAGCGGTTGTAGTGTGGCTGTCTCCTCTGAGAGGCTCTAAGCAGCCACTTCCTGCAGTGGGTGTCTCCCCTGGCCTGGCAGATCCTCTGGGTGCTAACGATGGGAGCTATTGGCAGGGCCCGTCCTATCCTTCCAGCCCAGCTGTGAACCCTGAGTCTGCAGTCTCTTTCACCCGTGCTAAAGCCATGCCCACACTTCCATGTCTCTGCTGCATCCCTAGTAGACGCTGACTTTTTCTTGGCAATTTGCAATAGGGAAGAAACTCTAACATCCCACCATCCAGGCTCCAGCTAGACTCCCCGCTTAGCGCTCTTTCTTGTGCGCGGCGGCAGGACACAGGTGTAGACTCGGCCTTGTTTACTGACCTCGGCTTTCCCCAGGCACCCAGGATGGGTGCACAAGCCACAGAGTCCTCTTCACCACCCGCCTCCATCCTCCTGCCCCCTCACCACGGACACAGGATGTGTGTGTAATCAGGGCCAGCCTCGTGCTCATTATTCCAAGGTAAATGCTGCTGGTGTGCAGGGCGCCCACGATCTCTACACCCGTGGCCCTGAGAGACGCCAGCCGGAGAGCTGGGGCAGGTGGCGATCTTCCCTGATGCTCTGGGCTATTGTGGTTTTTCTCTTTTCTTGTATTTTCTTTTCAAGAAGAAACATAAGATCATTTAAAACACACATTTTAATATTCCAGTGCCTTGCTGTAACACGGAGCAACAGTTCCAAAATAACTCAGCATCTGTAATCCATAATTTATCATCCAAATTTGTTGTGTTCAATTATTCATATTCTGCAACAGCATGTCCCCAAAGAGGCAAGTGGACTCAAAAGAAATCTCATGAAGCGGAGTAGGTGGAAAAATAACCCCAATAATGCCACGAAGCTATCAAGGTAGGGTAAGGGAATATTGGTTTTAATCAGAAGAGTTTCACGGAGGACCTTTCTCCAAGACCCAACAATGTTGTCACTTGCTGCCATGTTTTCTTCTGAGGGGCAGGGGTGGTGGTGGGCATACATCATTATTTTCTCCCCAGCACAGATAATCAGCAATGTTTCGTCTAGTCATTTGAGGGAACAGAATTCAATCAACATTTCTACAGATATTTATTGATCATCTGCAACCTGCCAGTCACTATGTTTGGTGCGAAAGGATGAATCAGATACAGCTGTTGACCCGGAGGAACCTCCATGACTGGCAGGTGTCAGAGGACCTTGAGAGGAATTTGATTCATTCTAAGTGCCATAGAAGACTTTAGAAGGTTCTGAGAAAGAATAGTTTTCCAAAGAGCCTTCTAGATGCTGTTAAAGGAACTGATTATCGGGGACAAGAGTAGATAAATGGAAAAGTGTTCAGGAGGCTGCTTCCGTAGTCTAGGTGAGAACTGGAGGTGACGGAGTGAGGGATTGCAGAAGTCTTGACTCGGGAGCAGCTCCGAGCCAGAGTCTGGGGTAGTTGCTGCCCGTGTGCTTGTGCTACGTGAGGAAAAGAGAAGGGTCGGTGTGATTCTCGGATCTGGGCCCAAACATTTGGGTGAATGATGGTGCCATTTGCTGGGAAGGAAACAACCGGGGAGGCTGAGTTTCAGGCGTGAAATTGAGCTCTGTTTTCGGTGAGTTCTGTTTAAGCTGCTTATTAGTCATCCCCGTGGAGAGGTTGAGGTGACCGTTGTGGGCACCAATCTGAGGCTCCAGAGACAAGTCAGGCTGGAGATAGACATTTGGAGGTGGTCAATTTATAGATGACATTTCAAGTTCTAGGGACTGAGAGTATTAGAGATGAGAAGAGGTCTAAGGATTGACCTTTAGACACGCCCAACAAGCACAGGAAATAAAGGGCAAGACAATTCAGCAAGTTGTCAGTTCCCTTTTAAGATTTTCCTGAAAGTGCCATCCAACAACTCAACAACTTATATTTTCATCTCATATGGGTCTGCACTTGGTTAAGCACATTGCTGTTCCAAATGATCAGGAAGGAAGAGGAGGAGAATGTCTATCTCATAGGAAACTAACAGTCTCTTCCCCTTACCAGTGGGACTCTGACACCTTTGTTCTGACCCATTTGTCCCCCTGTCCCTGATCCAAGTAGAGCTGCTATGCTATAGCAGGAGAGACTTGTGTCTCAAAAGGCAAAGAGGAAGGCATTTCAAGAAGACTATCAAATATCCCCAAAGATAAGGCACTATGACAGAATATTTCCAGTGTCTGGTGCATTGTGGGACCCCAGTGAACGGCTGAGGAAGCAAGGAAAAAGGAAAGAAAGGAGGAGAGAAAGAGGTGGGAAGCAGGGAAAGAGGATCTAGACAATGATCCATAATTTTTGTAGATTTTCTTGGCAAAAGAGCACAGGATCTGGAAATCTACCAGCCATAGGCTCATCACTTATATACAATGTGAGCCTCTTTTTACAACCCAACAAGCAATATTTCTAATACTGATTCTTCAGTAAGGTGGGTACTCTGACATATGAGTACAGCTATTGTGAACAGACCAGAAATACAGTGTGTCAGTATGAATCATGAGTCCACAAAAACGTATATTTTAACCCATATCTGAGTTTCTATTCTAACAAAATAGCCCTAAATATTCTCAAAACCATCTGTAAAAATATTAAAATAGCCTGGGTCCCTAATGACATTGTAGGAGAATAAGGCATTAATAGCTAAACCACTGTGGCTAAGTGTCTATTACTAGCATCTGGACATAATTCCTAACTGAAACCAAGGCAGGGGAGTCTGGCTACTTTAGACTAATCTGGAAGTCAGGGATTTCTGGTGGTGAAAGAGGAAAATAGGAAAATAGCATGTAATAAGAAATAAAATTATTCCTGCTGATCTTTTAGGGGAAAGTGAATAATCAGTTCTAATTTTAGTTTCCAGTGTGAGATTGATAAGGAGAGCTGTGTAGTGAGAAGGTGCTGAGAAATGGCTATCTTCCCAAGAATAGGGGTGCTTTTAAATGATGCATTAGGCAATGGTTAGAACTCTGTGGGGGTGACTCCATGAACAGAAAAGGTAAGCCAATGTGTATAATAGACGTTCTGATTATAACAGTGCAGAGATACGTGATTTTTTTTTTTTTTTTTTTTTTTTTGCCTTTGGAGACTTTTACAATGTTTTTTTATTAGGCTATAATTTACACAAAGAAAAATTCACTTGTTTTAGTGTACAGCTGTATGAGTTTTTTGACAAATGCATACAATCATGTAACCACTACCACAATCAAGATATAGCACTGTTTCCTGACCCCATAGAGATCTTTCACACACTACTGAGTCGATTCTGTCCCCCTGCTTTAGTCTCAGCCACAGGCTATCTGCTTTCTGTTGCTAGAGTTTTGCTTTCTCCAGAACACTGTATAAATGGAATCATACAGGTAGCCTTTTGAATCTGATTTTTCTCACTTAGCATAATGCACTGAGATTCACCATGTTATTGTATATTTGCTTCTTTTGTTTCTGTGTGGCATTCCATTGTGTGGAGGGACTAGAGTTTGTTTATCCATTCACTAGTTAAAACACCTGAGTTTCCAGTTTGGGCAATAAATAAACAATAAATGCTGATATGCAAGTTTTGTATTTGTTAAATGCATGTTTAACTATCAAAAAAAACCACCTGCTGGACTATTTTTCAAAGAGGCTATACTATTTTGCATGATCACCAGCAATGGATGAGAGTTCCAACTGCTCCAAATTCTCACCAACACTTAATATTGTCTTGTTGTTGTTGTTTATAGTCATTCTTAAAGCTGTGTCGTGGTCCCTTATTCAATTGTGATTTGTATTTTCTTAATGTGTAATGGGGTTGAGCAACTTTTCACGTGTTTATTTGTCATCTATATATCTTCTTTGTTGAACCATCTACTCAAATCGTTTCCCCATTTGGGGGTGGGGATTGCTTTCTTTCTTATTGTTGAATTTTGAGAATTCTCTATATGTTCTATGTACTATACCTTTATCAGATATGGAATTTGTAATTGTTTTGGCCAAGTCTGTGGTTTTTCTTTTCCTTCAATATTTCTATTTTAAAAACTGAAAAAGGGTGCTGGCATGGCTCAGTGGGTTAAAGTCTCTGCCTTCAGCTCAGGTCATGATCTCAGGGTCCTGGGATCGAGGCCCGCGTCAGGCTCTCTGCTCAGCAGGGAGCCTGCTTCCTCCTCTCTCTCTGCCTGCCTCTCTGCCTACTTGTGATCTCTCTCTCTGTCAAATAAATAAATCAAAATAAAAACTGAAAAGGAAAATTCAACACTCTTTGGCCTAGGCCCTAGTCTCAGTTCTTTGGAATGAGTCCTCACCTGTAACAAGGTAGACCACCCTCCTCCCCATGGATATTCTAGTATAATATCAACTCTCTCCCTCAAATCAGTGCCACTTTAAAATAATCATGACTCTCCTCCTCTCACCCTTTAAGAGAAAAGTTTTCTGGAGCTTCTGAGGCTCTAATGTCCATAAGGATTAGTACTTCTGCAAGGGTGTCTTGGGAGATTCTTGGTCTCCTCTTTGACTCCCAGGCACAAGGAAATTCCTGTTATCAACTCAGGGAACCACCATCCTGAATTTTCCTTAGTCATTTTGTTTTTATCTCTAATTGATGATATAGGTATCCCTCTGTATGCACTGTGCTAAAAGAAGAGAAAACATGAAATCTTATACAATGTTCAATTAAACCAGAGGACAATGAATAGAAAATAGTAAAAAATATGGTACATATTAATCCAACTATAGAAATAATTATTCAAAACACCTTTGGTCAAAATATACCAATTAAAATCAGAGACTCTGAGTACATTTTCAAAACACCCAAATATATTTTGTCTATAGAAACCCATTTTAATTGTAAAAAACTTAGATTAAATGTAAAGGTATGGAAAATATATACCATGCCGACACTAATCAAAAGAAATGGGAGTAGCTTTATTCATTTCAGACTAAGCAGACTTCAGTACAAGGAAAGTCATCAGGGATAAAGAAAATCATTGCATAAAGGGGTCGGTTATCCAAGAAAAGAAAATAATCCTTAACGTATAAGTGCCTAAAAACAGAGCATCAAAATACATGGTGCAAAAACTGATGGAAATACACAGGGAAATAGATGAATCAACTGTTATAACTGACACCCTTTCACTGGTAATGGATGGATTACTTGGCGGGAGGAAAATCAGTAGGGTATAACTGAACAACACCATCAATCAATTGATTTAATTGATACCTATAGAGCGTCTCGCCCAGCAACAGCACAGTGCATGCCTCTTAAGCTCACAGGGAACATTTACCAAATTAGAGCATATTCAGGGAAAAAAAAACACACATCTTAAGGTATGTAAAAGAACATAAATCATACAGATTTTGTCTCAGACCACAGTGAAGTTAAACTGGAAATCAGTAAGAGAAGGATAGCTGGAAAAACCCCAAACTCACAAGTTACAACATACTTCTAAATATATATGAGTCAAAGATGAGATCTCAAGAGAAATCTCAAAACACTCCAAACTAAATGAAAATATAATGTATCAAAATTTGTAGAATGCAGCAAAAGCAATCTTTAGAGGTAAATTTATAGCGTTGAATACATATATTAGGAAAAAAGAGAAAGATTTAAAGTCAATAATCTAAGCTTCCACCATAGAAAACTGAAAAGAAAGGAGAATGCAAATTAAATTTTTAAAAATCAGAAAAAAATTAATAAAAAGTTAGAGCATAATTTGGAAATTAATAGATAATATCAACTACCCCAAAGGCTGTTTCTTTGAAAAATCAATAAAATCAATGTCTCTAGCTAGGTTAACAAACAATAAACAAAGAGTGTAAAGATACAAATTACAATCAAAAGTGAAAAGTGGGTATCACTACTGATCCCACTGATACTAAAATAATTATAAAGGAATATTATTAACAACTCTATGCCCACAAATTCGATAACCCAGATGAAATATACCAATTTCTTGAAAGAAACAATCTGCCAAAACTCACACAAGGAGTAACAGACCACCTGAATAGGCCTATATCTACACAAGAAATTGAATTAATAATTAATAACCTAGAAAACCAGAAAGTACCAGACATAAATGAGTTCATGAGTGATTTCTACCAAATCTTTACAAAAGTAATTATACCAATTGTCTGAAATTTCTTCAAGAAAATGGAAGCAGAAGGAATACTTCTAACGCATTCTATGAGATCAACGTTACTCTAATGCCAAAACTCTAATGACAAAAATATTATATACAAGGAAAGGAAAACTAAAGACCAATATCTATGTAAATGTACAAATATTTTCAACAGAAAGTTTTCAAATCAAATCCAAGAATGTATAAAAAGAATTAAATATCACAATCAAATGGGATTTATTCTAGCTATGTGAGACTGGTTTAACATTCAAAAATCAAGGTAATTCATCCAATACAGTGTAATCCATCATAACAGCAGACTGAAAAATAAAAAGCTTGGATCATATCAATAGATGCAGAAAAGTCATTTGACAGTATTTACACTTGCTCATGATTAAAAAACAAAACAAAAACAAAAACTCTGCAAACTAGGAATAGAGCAGAACTTGATAAAAAATGTCTACCAAAGATAATCTACAGTTAACATAATATGGTGAGAAATTAAATGCCTTCTAACTAAGATCTGGAATAAGTCAAGATCTTCACTCTCACCCCCACTATTAAACATCAGACTGAAAATTCTCGCTAAAGCACTAAGACAAGAAAGGGAAAGAAAAAGTACATAGATTAGGAAGAAAGAAAGAAACCTGTCTTTCTTTACAGATTAAATGGTTGTCCATATAGAAAAACCCAAAAAATCAACAACAAAAAACTAGAATTCAGTAAGTTTCCACATAATCAGTTTAATTTGTAAGTCAAGTAGTTTATTATATACTAGCAAGAAACAATGACAATTTGAAACTTAAAACACAATAGCATTTAGTTAACACTAAAAAAGAGAAATTAAGCATAAGTCTAACAAGATATGAGGAAAACTACAAAACTCTGAAGAATGAAATCAAAGAACCAAATACATGGGGAGCTATTCCACTCCCCATGTCATGGATAAGAAGTCTCAATATTATCAAGATGTCAGTGCTTCCCAGATTAATCTATGGATTCAGAGCAGCCCCAATCAAAATCCAAGCAAATTATTTTGTGTGTATCAACAAACTGATTCTAAAGGTGATCTAGAAAGGGAAAAGACCCAGAATACCCAATACAATATCAAGGAAGAACAAAATCGAAGGACTGACCCTATCTGACTTTAGGACTTACTGTAACACTCCTGTAAGCAACACAGTGTGGTATCGGTGAGAGTAGGACAAAGACGCCGGTGGGATAGAATAGAGAGCCCAGAAATAGACCCACACAAATATAGTCAAGTGATCTTTGGCAGAAGCAGAGGCGTTCTGATGGAGAAATGATGGTCTTTTCTTCAAATGGTGCTGAAAGAACTAGACATTAATATAGAAAAAATAAATATAGACACAAAAGTAACACCTCTGACAAAAATGAACTCTAAAATGAATCATAACCTATACGTAAAATGCAAAAGTATAAGGCTTCTAGAAGAAATAATAGGAGAAAACCTAGGTGACCATGGGTTTGGTGATGACTTTTTAGATACCATACTGAAAACATAATTCATGAAATAAAGACTTGATAAAGCAGACTTCAGTAATATTAAAAATTACTTCACTGCAAATAACACTGTTAAAAGAATGAACATGCAAACCACAGATTAAGAAAATCTTTCCAAAACACACATCTGATAAAGTACTGGTATCCAAAATACATAAAGAATTCTTAAAACTCAGCAATAAGAAAACAAACAACCCAATTAATTTATTTTTTGAAAGACTTTATTTATTTTATACAGAGGCACACAAGCAGGAAGAGGGAAAGGAAGAGAAAGGGAAAGGAAGAGAGAGATTCTCAAGCAGACTCCCCACTGAGCACAGAGCCCAACTTGGGGCTCCATCTCACAATCCCGAGATCATGACCTGAGCTGAAATCAAGAGCTGAACATTTAACTCACTGAGCCACCCAGGCGCCCCAACAACCCAATTTAAAAATAAGCAAAATACCTAAACAGGCACCTCACCCTAGAAGACACACAGTAATCCTGTGAGAAGAGCTCAACATCATATGTCATTAGGGAAGTGCAAATTAAAATAAGATACCAGCACACACCTATTAGAATGGTTAAAATCCAAAACCCTAGGGACACGAACACGTTAAGGATATCGAACAACAGGAACTCTCATTGCTGTTGGATCCGAGACTGGAGATTTCTTACAAAACTAAAGACATCCTTCCCATACAACCCAGCAGTCACGTTCCTTAGTATTCACCCAAAGGAGCTGAAAACTCACGTCTGCCCAAAAACCTGCACATGGATGTTCCTACCAGCTTTATTCATAATTGCCAAACCTTGGAAGCACCCAAAATGTCCTTCAGCAGGAGAATGGATAAACAAATTGTGTTATGTCCATACAAGGAATTATTATTCAGAAATAAAAAAAAGAAAGAGCTATTCCTCCAGAAAGGAGGGTGGGAGGGATCTTAAATGTATAGTGCTAAACGAAAGGAGCCAATATTAAAACCCTACATATTGTATGACTCCAACTATAAGACATTCTGGAAAAGACAAGGTCAGCCTCTGTCGGGAGGTCAAGGGAGGGAGAGACCAATAACCAGAGAACAGACCATGATTAGAGAAGCAGAATTCTTGTGTATGACTCTGTAATAGCAGGTACATGGAAACCCAAAACCAAAACTTCTCTAAAAATAGTCCATTAATTTTTAAAAAGTATACAGAAGGAACTATTTAAACAAATACTCTTAAAAGAGAAAGCCCTCACGGGGCACTGGCTCAGTTGGAGAAGCATGTGACTCTCAGTCTCAGTATTGTGAGTTTGAGCCTCATGTTGGGTGTAGAGATGACTTAAATAAAAACTTAAAAAGGATAGAGAAAAGGGCACTTGGGTGGCTCAGATGGTCAAGCATCTGCCTTTAGCTCAGTTCATGATCTCCATGTCCTGGGACAGAGCCCCGTGTTGGACTCTACCTCAGCAGGAAGTCTGCTTCTCCCTTTTCTTCTTCCCTCTGCTCATGCTCTCTCTCTTTCTCACTCGTTCTTGGTCCCTCTATTTCTCAAATGAATAAATAAAATCTTCTAAAAGAGGGAGAGAAACCACTGCCTGGCTTTGTTTAGCCATAAAGACCTCAAATAGCATCTAATTCATCACCCTCGTTTTATCTATGAAAAGACAGACATTGTTATAACAAGTGCATTGTTTTACGCTGTTTTTCACAATCAGTTAGAGGCACAGCTAGGACCAGAACCCAAGTTTTCTGGCTCTTAGCCCAATTATTTTTCTCTTGGAACATTGGAAATTGCAATTTAATGTTTGCATCATTTTTTTTTTTTAAAGCTAGGCACCAGCACTTGGGTTTTCCACATTGCAAGAGATAATGACAGACTCCACAGGCTCAGGCTCCCTTGCTTCTCTTCACTTCAACAGCCACCAAATGCTGTTTGAACACTGGGAGCCCCGGTCTGGGCCACTCAGCCCGAGACCCTCGCTGGACCAAGTAAGGCAACATTTACCAGATACGCCACGGTCTGGGTCTGCCACTGCAGGCCAAGGCCAGGGTCCCTGCTCATTTGCAAGGCTACATGAAACAGGATTTGTCAGCCAGAGAAACAGAAGTAACTCTTGACGTTTTCAAGAAGCTCCCCAGGAACCTGGTCAGGAAGCAGAGAGGTATCCGTAGGAAAAGTGAGACCTGGGCACGTTGCCTTCCAACTCAGTTTGAAGATTCATTCAAGTATCCGTTCTTCCATTGACCAAAGATTTCTAGAGATCTGGGAACATACATTCTGAATCCATGGGAAATTCTAAATAGTTCCCAGACATGTATCATCTATCAAAAGTCCTTGGTGACCCTCCACGGTGCTAGCCAAAAAGCAGGCTGTTGAAGGCTGGACTCCTCAGTGAGCAGACGTTGAGTGGGAGCTCAGAGTGTGGGATGTACTCAGAGGGGCGCCCCGGGTATCAGCACCATGGCTGAGAGAGGAGGAAGCGGGAGTGGGCAGAGGGAATATCAGACTGGGATTTGAGCCCAACGACTGACTCAGCCCAAAGCACGGGGAACCCTGAGGCTAAAGTGAGTCAGTCTTCAGATCCCTGGAACCTCCACACCTTCCAAACTCACCAGCCACTGGACGTGGGCTGCCCTGGGAGGGAGCAGAATTCGGGGGGAGCTGACCTTCTGCAGCGGGGGCTGACAGGTGAGGGCAGATTCTGAGGCATCCTCAGCATCTGGGGGACAGCCCCATCATCGTAGAGCATGCCACATCAGCCCTCGGTCAATATATGTCGAAGGAATGAGGAATACTTTGAAAATCCGATTATTTTAACCAGAACATCAGGTCCAGAGTAGTTCAAAAAAATATAGTCTCCTGTCTGAAACAGAAACCCTTTCCTAAACCCAAGAGATTTCTCTAGCCTTTCTTAGGACGAGGGCCTGTCGGGGTTTATAAAATCTTCCAACTAGATCCGTTCTTCCCTCTCTGTGTGCTTTGACCTAGAAAGCAGGGAGCTGACCCATTCCATCTGCTGGGATATGCAACTTGCCTCCGAAGTTAAACATTCTCTCTACTTTTGACATATCGACCATGAGAACTCTTCCCCAGTGGCCATCTGGCAACATCTAGTTCATCTCTAGGTCTCTCTCTCTCTTTTTTTGATTTATTAATTAGTTTATTTATTTGAGAGCTGTGTGCCTGAGCAGGTAGAGGGGCAGAGGGAGAGGGACAGAGGCGTAGGGACAAGCAGAGTCCCCTCTGAGAGCTCAAGTCAGACGGTTAACCAACTGAGCCACCCAGGCGCCCCCGATGTCTAGGTCTTACCTGCTTGATCTCCAAGAAAACCACTGTCAAGTCCATCCTTGGGGTTCCTGTAGGGGTTCCAAAAGAGGGTGTGAACCTGGCGACTGCAGGCAGCACCTGTTGGCCCCCAGAGCCCGGCATCGCCATTCCTCTCCTGGCGAGTGAGTCACGAGGAGGGGATCAGGAGAACTCCTTGGAAGATTCTGAATGTTTCCACGAGTAAAGTGGCTTCTGAAGGCGTTTTGGGTTTATAGACCCAGTGGTGGGGCTGGAGTGTTCCAAGAAGAGGCAGAGCGTGAGCAGGGTTGGGAAAACAGAAAATACAGATTAGGGGAGGCAGCTGTTTGGCTTGGTCAAGGCATCTGTAGGGTCGGGAAAGTTTATAGAGACAGGATTTTCTTTTTAAAGATTTTATTTATTTATTTGACAGAGAGAGTGAGCACAAGCAGGGGGAGCTGCAGGGCTGCAGGCAGAGACCGAGAGAAGCGGGCGCCCCTCTGAGCAGGGAGCCCGATGCAGAGCTCGATCCCAGGACCCTGGGATCATGACCTGAGCCGAAGGCAGGTGCTTCCCCGACTGAGCCACCCAGGCACCCCGGAAAGAGGATTTTAAATGCCGTGCTGAGAACATTCTGGAAGGGGTAGCACACGTATGCCGGGTAGCTGACCAAAGCAGAGTTGAGCCCTTTGTCAGGCAATCCACAAATGGCCGGTTGCCCAGGGAGCTCCTGGGACAAAACCCACGGGCAGCAAACGTGAGGACTCCCTCCAAAAAAATGAGGGCAAAGGAAAAACAAGAAGACAAGTCAGTGTGCTTTCTAAGCTGAATTATCAGTAGCAGAAGAGATCAATATAAAGCCACAAAGCCAGCTCTGAAGTCTAGACAAGCCTCTCCTGCTGCTGGCCTCTCTGCATCTCTACCCCCGGGGGCCTGTCTACTCTCCAACACCTCTGTGGCGACACAAGCCGCCTGCTACGAGACTCCATCCAAAATCCTGTGGCCGACGAGGGCCACTGCCCCCCAGGCCTCTCCCCTGGGGAAATGCCACCGCTCCCACCCTTCATGGCCCCATCTCCAGAACGGTTTCCCATCATCTTTTCCGTAGCTGGAAAGCGCCGTCGCAAACTGCCCTGTGAGCCGCCGAGGAGCGGGGCTTGTTCCTGCGACTGTATTCAGAATTGCATGTCCGGACGGACGCTCTGCTCCCCTTTCTCTCCTGCGGTTTGGAGTCAGTGCTCTGCAGACCCCTTCCCCGCACCCCTGTGCGGCGCCAGTCTGCCCAAGAGCCAGCCACCAGCCCCGAACCCGCTCTGTGCGTTCTGCTTCCTACCTTTGCCTCTTCTTCCTACCTCCTCCCTGGCCGAGTTTTCAGGACCAGAGCTCTGCTGTCCTCCAACCCAGGGGCGGGCTAGCAATTCACAGCCTGTGTCTGCTCTTTACAGAGACCTGCCTGGAGCCTGATCCCGAGCACAGCTGGCTGGGCCTTGGGAAGGGGCGGCGTGGACCGGCTCTCTCATACTGGCCAGCAGGAGGGTGGGACGGCGGTGGGTGCAGACACCCTGGATGCCCTCTGGGTTGCTCACATGCAGGGGCAGAGCCAGGGCTTGGAAGTCCTAAAGCTAGTATGGTTGGAGAGTCTACTTCAAGAAAAAATACACAAAGATCATGAGCCCGTATGACTGCACGCACACACCGCTAGGCTCCCCCCCAGCCAGGAAGGGGCCCGGGGCCCATGCACAGCCTAATTTCCTGTCCTGGCAAACTCCTCCAAGACTGGGGCCAACACTTGCTGCTTCTAGAGGGCTTTCTCTGACCTGCCCAGGCAGTTCCCACCCTGACTCGCGTGTGTTCTGTGCATGCCACCATCCTGCCCCCTGGGTGCGGGCAAAAGTCCCTTGTTGAGGGGCGCCAGGTGGGCTCAGATGGTTGAGTGTCTGCCTTTGGCTCAGGCCATGGTCCTGGGGTCCTGGGATTGAGCGCCCTGTCAGGCTTCCTGCTCAACAGGGAGTGTGCTTCTCTCTCTGCTCCTTCCCCCACTCGTGTTCTCTCCTTTCTCTCCCAAATAAATAAATAAAATTTTTAAAAAATCCCTTGTTGAGCATTTACTATGTCAGACCCTTCTGGGGCTTCGTACAACATCCTCCACACACTGGAACTGAATGATGCCAGGGCTCTATACACTTCCTGCCCACGGGAATTGGGCTGGGACTGGGCTGGGGCCGTGGGCAGAAACCAACATATTCTCGGGCTTTCTACTGCTTCATCTGATTTGTCCCTCGGGTGATGCGTTCCTACATGGAGCACGAGCCCCTTCTAGTCAGGGACTGTCTCTCACAACTTATTACATAAACTCTTTACTAAACAGCACGGGCCTTGGGCACCGTGGTCGGTAAATAAATATCGGAGGCATGTCAGTTGTCCTTATGCCAAAGCGGGCGGCACCATATCGGAAATTCATCTCGCCCATCTCCTTACCTTCGAGCAGCCACACATGGATGATTCACTCCGGCCTTCCACGGAGACGCCCTGTCATTCATCAGAGCCCCATCTCCCCACACGAGAGTCACCCACAGACCTTCCCGAATGAATGATCAGCGCAGCCCAGCGTGCTGCGACCTTCTGTTTCTAAATCAAGCATCGGCCTCTGGGTCTCACTTGTCGAGAACTATATGGCACAGGTGACCCTTGATTCTAATAAACACGTGCCATTCTGCAATCATTCCGTCCATGAACTGCAAACATAAAATGAAGGTACCAGGATTAAATATTAAAGGACATATACATGCATTTTGTAAAATGTGCTTTCAAAGAGGTTATGCTTTTAAAATTAAGGTAAAATACAGGGGTGAGTTTCGGTATGGGTTCCCCTGTTAATTGGAAACTTCCCGTCGGGCAGGTTGATGAACTAGCGCTCAGTTAACTCTTGGCTTCAGTTCACTTGGTAACAATTAGAATGCTACACACCACCTTCTTTATAAATCTTCGCTTTGTCCTCCCAGTGGTCGTTAAGATGTCCTCCTGCTAAGTTCCATAACACACTAGGTATCTTTCTTGACCCTGTCCTGGGTCCTGGCCATACCCCAGGGAACGGGCCAGGTGAGTCCTGCCCTCTTGGAATTAGGTGAGGCCCAGAAGGGAGGAGGAGGAGACAAATTCTCACCTCTATTTCTTCTGCCCCAGGGCTCTCCAAGCTCCCTGAGGGTGGGAACCACTTCTAAAGAAGCCAAGAAGAACCAAGTAATAGAAAAGTCCCTGAACAGTGGGCTCCTACTCTACATCAAAGCCTGAGATAAGGGGTCAGAGTAAAGAGTTCTGGAATGTCAAAGTAATTTGGTTCCTAGACTTATTCTTATCTAAAAATCTTCCTGTGGTTTACGTGAAAATAATTAAGGCTTGGGGTGAATATCCATGAGTTTAAATGTGCCAAAGGCTGGTTTCCTTCTCTCTTAGGCACTGAGAGTAAGATGGGCACTCCCTTCACCCCCCTCCCATCTCAGTCAATTTCCACTAAGTCACTCACCAGCAATGGAGCTGGTCCCCGTCAGCGCGGTGCGAGTCTGAGAGAGTGACCCTAAGAAGGATGACAACTCACAGCCCCATGATTAAAATGGGGAGTCAAATGCAGGGGCAGGATCAGGCTTTGCCTCCTAAATATTTGCCCCTTTACACTCTGTTGGGGGCCCTTTCAGCCCCCAACCCTGCTCTCCAGAGAAGAAGGAAGAAGATGGACTTTGAGCAATTTCTGCTGGCAAAGCACTGGGGTCCCTGAGGAACAAACAGAGCCCCTGGGAGGCTCCCCTTCTTAGAACCCTTCCTCCCTAAAACCGGGCAGCATTCGCTTTGGGATTCTGCTAGCCCTTCCGGTCTACGGGAACCAGAGAGTCCTCACCATCACCACAGACCCTTCCAGAATGTCCTCGGCATACATCGTTCACAAACATCTCAGAGGTTTTATCCACCGCCCTCCACCCCCAGCCCCAGGCAAACTGTTGGTGGTGAGGTCACTGGGCCTGACTTCTCAGATATTCAGTGATTTATGTATTAGGGCGGGGGAGGGGACTCCCTCTTTTGTGATGTCTTAATGGAAAAGTTAGCATCCTTGAGAATCATGAAGGTGGGAAGAGTGAGCTGCTAAGTCTGTTGAAGTATTCTACCACAGAAAAGGGTCTCATAAATGGTTCACCTTGCAATCCCCTTGGGGGAAGTAATTAAGAGTTACTTAACCTGACTTTCCCCAATACTGTCTTTCATTTCCCATAACCTTTGAGCAACTCTTCCTGCAGACTTTAGGATCCTCAGTAGGGATTCTAGTTTTCCAAGTAGCCTCCTTTTTAGCAAAGAGAACCCCCTGGGGCCCAGGATGCTACAATATATATTTTTATTTGTTAAGTATTTTCTCTTGTTTGGATCACCTATCCGGGTCCCAACTGGCATTGAATTTGGGGATTTCAGATAGATGGTTTCCAATCCCTCCAGAGAAAGCAGAACTCCACCTGCCAAGACTTTGCAGTCCCTTGTTACCTACTAGTCTCAGGAAACCCTCTGTTCCCTCAGTTGGCGTACCTGTAGAGTGGGGCTACTTAACTTACCATGCTTCTGACTTCTGGATCTTGAGAGGTCTCATTGAGATAATGCATGTGAAACTCTTTTTTTTTTTTTTTTTAAGATTTAATCTATTTATTTGACAGAGAGAAACACCACTATAGAGGGAACACAAGCAGGAGGAGTGAGAGATGGAGAAGCAGGCTTCCTGTGGAGCGGGGAGCCCAATGTGGGGCTCGATCCCGGAACACGGGGATCATGACCTGAACCGAAGGCAGATGCTTAACGACTGAGCCACCCAGGTGCCCCAATGCATAGGAAACTCTTAGCCAGAGCCTGACATAAGTTTTCATAAACATTCACTATTACTTTTATTGTTGCTGCTTGCTTGAAACTGGGGATGGCTAGGGGCATTGCTACTCATACAGATTTGTTTCTGTTAAGAAGGAAAGCTAGCAAAAGTTCCTAAGGTGACCGGCATTCCCTAAAGAATATTCTTGACTATAACTTAAGAAACATAGCACTATTTGTACTTTATAAATGGATGGTGTCTCCCTTCCTAGCAGATTTTCCATGCATCTATTTTTTTTTTTTTAGTTTGTTTTATTTCCCCTTTTAAATTCTAGAATGGTTGGATGTACAAAATATATTTTTGAAGCTCACATATCTGAAGAAAATCCTTTATAACAAGGCATTCGTTTTCCTGTTATTAATAAGGATGTTAATAAATAATGAAATAGCACTTGGCACTTATGTAACTGTGCTTTCCATCTTCAGAAGGATTTGCAAACATTAGCTCTTGCAAGCATCGCTTCTATACTGTAGGAAAGCATTACCTCTCCTCCATTTGTCAAAATATCAAAAACACCCAGTAAGTGAACCCCACGTTTTTCTTAGTGTCCTTTTCTGTTACTATGTGTTTCTAACAGGGAAGAGAGAGAATTACATCTTGGCTTTGCATGTACTCAATTTTCAAAATCTGATTATTTTTAACCATTGAGTCTCTGCACTCAGGAAATATTAGCTAAATCTGAATTGGAAAATTCCAACTCAAACAGTCTTGTCCCTTTGGGGGAGGGGACATACTTTGTTCTGTTTATGTTCATACTAAAGGGACCAGGCAAACCTCGACACCAGAGCTGACCAATAGACCGTCCCAAACTCTGGAATGGTTCTATATAACCTACAGTCGTGAGACCAGCATCCACCAGCCACATGTGGCTTCCGTGTGCTTGAAATGTGGCCAGTATGATAGAGGGACTGAATTTTTAACTTAGTCTGATGTGAATTACTTTGAATTCAGACTGAAGTAGCTGCAGGTGGCCACTGGCCACCATACTGGTCAGCGCAGCCTTGACATCTCTGGAAGAGGTCACCTCCACCCGGAAGAGGTCCCCGCTACCCGGAAGAGGTTCCCCACTACCCGGAAGAGGTCCCTGCTACCTGGAAGAGGTTCCCCGCTACCCGGAAAAGGTTCCCCGCTACCCGGAAGAGGCCTCATAGTCACAAGGAAAGTATTTGCACATCCCTATTTTAAAACATGTCCTTTAACGTGAGTTCTTAGATCTTTAAAATAGACAGATCTGGCCACTCTGAATGGTCTCTGGAAAAGTCAGGATTGGAACGACTGGGACTCTCGGAGGGCAGTTGACGTGCAATCACTCTTCAGTGCCCTGTGCAAGGTAACCTGCGCGTCAAGGTTGTGTCCGAGTGCAGGGAGTGCATGTATCGACAAGCAGCCCGCCTCCGGTTCATGAGGAAACCTTCTGTGAGTTTCCTTTTCTTCCCCAGACTCTTCTGGAACTGAGCTGCTTGTTTAAGTGGAGAAGGTGGCTGTAAATTAATAGTTTTTCTGACAAAAGTGCCTGCTGGCACCAACTGCAGATTTTCTGGCTGTTATCGATTAGTTGTTCAGCTGTGTCCGTGTAGAATACAGATGCTGGTTCGTGAGAAGGAGTCCTGAGCAGGTCTCGGGCGGGACAAGTGGGGCAGATCGAAGCAAACCACACAGAGCAAAGCATCGTGACATGTGAAAAGGAAACAAGGGGGCGCCTGGGGGACTCGGTTGGGCGACTGCCTTGGCTCAGGTCATGATCCTGGAGTCCCCGGATGGAACCCCACATCTGGCTCCCTGTTTGGCGGGAAGGCTGCTTCTCCCTCTCTCATTCCCTCTGCTTGTGTTCCCTCTATGGCTGTGTTTCTCTCTGTCAAATACATAAATAAAATATTTTTAATCTTTTTTTTTAAAGTTTGAAAAGGAAACAAGCAAGCACTGCCAGTGAGAAGGTCCAGAAACGTTTGTCCTAGAAAGGCAAGTGCCATGGAACAGACAGTAGGAATCCTCAGGAAATTAAAAAAAAAAAAAGTTTTTGATAGGATTTAATAGTTTTGACCTAAAACTCCCAGGGAGCCTTGCAAAGTTGGGTGGGGCTGAGATGGACAGTTCGGGAGCCAGGAATGAGATGTGACACCCTGTGACACTTCAACAGTACAGACATGCATGCTACTATTTTCTCTTTAAATTTTGTTTAGAGAGGTGGGAAGAGGGAGAGGGAGAGAGAGAGAACCTTACGCAGGCTGTGTGCTCTGCAAGGAGCCCGACACTTGGCTCCATCTCATGCCCCTGGATTGTAACCTGAGCTGAAAACAAGAGTCAGATGCTTCACTGACTGAGCCACCCAGGGGCCCCTAATATCTTCCCTTTAAAGCAGAACACAAGAACAAGCAATCACCAATAACAAAGCTGAGATAGAAAGTACTGATTTATGTCCAGGTATGGGAATTTATAACTCATTCTGTATTAAGCCATCTTTTAAAACATGCTAAGAGTTTGTAGTGATGCTCATGAAAATACAATAAATAATAAAATGCCAGTTGTCTATCACTACATAACAAATCACTCCAGCAGCGTAAGACAACAAAGATTCCAGAGCGGACTGCAGCTGGCTTCCCCCTCGAATGCGCAATCCAAGAGAACAGGTGCAGGGGGCATTTTATGACCAGCCAGAGAAGCCATGCCCCCTACTCCTGCCGCTCCTGCGAGGCTCAGAGGCTCGCAGGTCAGCCCTGATGCCCTGTGGGAGGGGAGCAGACAAGGCTGGCTGAGATCTTGGAGGCTAGCTAACAGAAAACACATTTTTAGAATAAAGGTATCATTGATGACTAATTAAAAGCACAGTGAGATGACATGTTTTCCTCTTCGCATAAGTAAACATTTTATAGGCTAATAATGTCCCACACAGGCGTCAGGGAGAAAGGGCCCCCTCCTTCATGGTCGGGGAAAGGCAATACGACCCACCTGGACAACAGGTAGACCACGGAATTTCAGATGTGCCCACCTTCAGTCCTGCGGTGCTTCTACTCAGCCATTTACTCTAGAGAAGTACCCACAAGTTGCACAGAGACTAGAATGTTCCCTGCCTTTTTTTTTTTTTAAATAGGAACAGATTAGAAATAACCTGAGTTGTTTCTTCATAGGTGACTGGTATAAAGGTTGTACGTCTCTAAATTTCCTAAAAACTGAATTACATACTGTAAGTACACAAATGTTAGAATATGTGACTTCTAGCTCAGCCAAGCAGTTAAAAGGTACTGTGGTGCGTCCGTAGAAGGGACAGCATGCAATACTGCTATAAAAAATTATGGCGATAATGGGGCACCTCGGTGGCTTAGTCGTTAAGTGTCTGCCTTCAGCTCTGATCACGATCCCAGAGTCCTGGGATCGAGCCCCGCATCGGGCTCCCTGGAACATCCCCGCCAAGAAACGGCGGGGTGGAGAGGGACATCAGTGGCAAAAGTGAGAACCATGTCTGGTCCTAAGATAAGATGAGCAGAAAGGGAAACGAGAGGCATTCTCACAGCACAGCACTCACTGGATCAAGCCCTCGTCCGCAGAAGACTCCCGTGAGCCTACTAGCGAGTGACATGCTGAGCTGCGGGCCCCGTGAGCGCACGAGCGTGGTGAAGCCAGAGCCCTTAGTTAGCTCCAACAGAGCAGGAGACGGGCCCTGAGTGGAAAGAGCACAGAGATATGGAAAGAGGCCAAGGTGGGCATCACCTGAGGGCAGCTGGGAGGTGGAAAGAGGCCCCGCACCCCAAGAGGAGTTCAGGAGCAGCAAAGACTAGACCTGCCTGCTTGATACTGCACCCTTAGAGGTTGTTGTGTTGACAAAAGTGTCGAGTTTGACTTTTCTGGAAAGCAGAAGGAGGAGTGTGTCTCCAAGGAAGGAGATTTCTGGGAGGGCTGTGTGCCCCGAGAGCAGGCTGGCTCTGGCGTCGGGGGCCCCAGGCGAAGAGCCTGCTGGACTGCCTTCTCTCAGGGGTGCCAGGACGCCGTGTCCGCCCCCAGACGCAGATCCCAATCACCCAGAGAAGCTTGGCACAGAGCCGCATCCCAAATCTCATCCCTCGAGACTCAGTTTAGCAGGTCAAAGGGCGACCCCAGAATTTGCCTTCCCAGCAGGCACGCAGGTGACTCTGGGACAGTAGTGCGTGAAATGACATTTGAGAGACACTTAGACAAATAATCTAGAAATGACTCATTTCAAAGTTCCATTTTCTCTACAGTTCACTCGGCCCCAAGAACAGGTCAATTATAGTAATCCTTTCTATTTCTTCCCAGGAAAGAAAATGACTTGGTTCGGCAACCTTTGTTATGGGGACATTTCCCTGGGACTTCTGTGTGTCATCGCCCAACTCCTAACTCCACCAGAGAGCTCGGGATTGCGGGGGGAGTGTCGTAGCCTCCCAGCAGAGGCTCATAAATGGGACCAGGGCGTCCCAGTGCAGTGGTCTCCCTGGAGAGGATGCCCGGCCTCTTCAAGGAGACTTGTCATTGTCCCCAGGCATCTGGACAAGGGATAGGCAGGGTGAAAACGCGCCATGCTGGGGTTGAAAGGGATCGGGGCTCCTGTCTTTTGCAGCCTGACCCTGAGCCTATCGTCAGACTTTCCTGAGCCTTGGTTTTCCACCTGTAAATACACTAGGTGATTTTTCAGATAATTTATTTTTTTAAAGATTTTACACCCAGAGCGGGGCTCGAACTCACAAGCCTGAGCTCAAGAATCTCGTGCTCCACCGACTGAGCGAGCCAGGCGCGCCTCATTTTAATTAATTCTGAAATTACATGACTAGCATTTACTTAGTACTTAGCATGTACATAAGCGCTCACTTTCTCTGTCATACACGTCTGTGCACACATGCGTATATGCATGTATGTATCTTCACGTGCATACGCACACACGTATTAGTGTGTACATACAAGCCTCATTGTGTATCCTCGCAGATGCACTGTGTGTTACGTGCGTGCACCTGGGTATGTGCACCTTGTGTTTATATGTATGTTTATTTCACATCCTTAACAACAGCCCAGAGGTTCTATGACTTCCGTTTTCTGGTACAGACCGTGCAGCCCCAGGGCCGTAGGTCTGCTAGCTGGTGAGTGACTGAGCCTCGATGTGAATTCCATTCTTTCTGGCTCCACAATCCAGACTCTTCCTCCTGTGTGGTCTCGGACCACGGCAAAGGATTCTCTGGACCCTGTCAAGCCCCAGACTCTCTCTGATTTTCTCACAGGCCCCCCAGCATCGCCGTAGGGGGCGCTCCATGAGTTGGAGCTTGGCTGGCTCCCCCACAGCTGCCCCTGCAGTCTCCTGCGTAGGCTTGTTCCCCTCCCTGTGGACCCTCACATGGCTTCTCACTCTCCCAGCCTTCCCATCTGCTTCTTGCTCCAGGCTTGGCCAGACAAGGAGGGACTGAGGCCTCTGATTCCCACCTTGAGTGGACCCCACAGTGTCTGGGGCTGAGTTCCTGTTTCCAAGAGCCAGCCAGGCCCCCCTCCCTCCCCGTTCTCTTGCAGAGCTCACAGATCCTTCCACTGCTGAGGCCAACCCAGCAGGGCGGTTGGGCTCTTCCACAAGCTCTGTGCTCTGCACACCACCGTCCTATGCACTGCACAGGCATGAGCCCTGTACCTCAGTTTTTGCCGTTGGCTTTAGACTGTCTTTGTCCTCCCCTTTCTCCCGAGGAGACAACACTTGGACTCCTCCTTTGTGCCCAGCCATACTTGGGTCACTGACTTTACTCTTCCTTGACTCGATGCTCTATGGCCCCAAGCTCTCCTATCTAAGTGGGGGCTGATCCCAGGACCTTCCCTACCTGCCTCTTATCACACCGGACGGGAAGCTGAGCTGTCTCTCTAAGTCTGTTTGACATGGCACGCCCCTAGAGAGCCCCGGTATTTCTATCAGGAACCTCTAAACACTCAAGACAACTCCAAGTGGTCATAGATCTACATTGAAACAGCAGTCTTGCTGTCTAAGTGCAAGTCTAGCGCGTTCTCCTCTATCCAGCTGGCCACGTTCTGAAAGTTTGATGACATACTAAGTGGGTGAAGATATGGGGAGATAGCCCCTCCTGCATGCCTGTGCAATCGTAAACTGGTTACATTTCCAAGGAGAGTGGTTTGACAGCATCTATCAAGATACTAAATGTAGGGCACTTGGGTGGCTCAGTCGTTAAGCGTCTGCCCTCGGCTCAGGTCATGATCCCCGAGTCCAGGGACTGAGCCCCACATTAGGCTCCCTGCTCGGCGAGAAACCTGCTTCTCCCTCTCTCACTCCCCCTGCTTGTGTTCCCTCTCTGGCTGTGTTTCTCTCTGTCAAATAAATAAATAAAATCTTTAAAAAAATGCTGAATGCAAATACTCTTTGACCCAGCTCTCCTACTAACTCGGCAGGGTGTTTTTCTATTGCTTCTGTAATAGATTATCACAAATTTAGTGTTAAAATAACATAGGTCTATTATGTTGTGGAGAGTTAGAAGGCTCTTCTGGTTTCTCGCTTCCTGGTCCCACAGGCTGAAACCAAGAGGTGGCCTGACTCTTCTGAGAGTCCTGGGGAAGAATTTAGTTCCAGGCTCATTCTGGACTGTTGGCAGGACTCAGTGCCGTTCGAGTGTAGCGCTGAGGTCCCCCTTTCTCTGCTGGCTATTGGCCAGGGCTCATTCTTGGCTTCTAGAAGGTGCCCACGTTCCCTGGCTCATGGCCCCCTCCATCTTTAAAACCACCAATGGTGGACTGAGTCCTTCTCAAGGTTCAGATCTTTCTGGCATCCCCACATCTCTCCTGCCTCTAACTGGAAAAGGTTCTATGCCTTTAATGGTTCATATGATTAAACTGTACACCCAGAGAAGATAGGATTACCTTTCTTTCTTAAGGTGCATGATCATAATCATCTGCAAAGTCCCATTCGCCAGAGGATGTAGCATCTTCACAAGTTCTAAGGATTAGAGTAGGAACATCTTGAGGGGAGAGCCGGTCTGCTCGTCGCAGCCTCACTTGCACAAAATGGCCTAGCCACAACATTCACGGCAGCATCGTCCTAACAGTAAGGTCACGGGAGGAGCCTAAGCGGGAATCATAGGAGGTAGGTTGTAAATTACGGCTGATGCAGTAAAATATACTCTGAAGTTTTTTACAAGAATAAATTGATATAGAAAAATCACAGCCTTGTATTTGGTGTGAAAAGGAGAAATATAAACGTGACTATTTGAAGAAAGAAAGAATATATGCCTCTGTTTATAGATATATGACACACGCTATCTGTGCGTGTGTGTATAAATGTACAAATGTCTGCTGGTATTTTTTTTTAAAAGATACATAAATCGATTGGCAGTGGTAGCCTCCAGAGAGAAGAGTCAGGAGTCTGGAGGGTCGAGGTGTGAGGGCGGTACGGGAAGGATACACACCGGGCAGAGGCTGCCCGCAGTCCGAACTCAGCTCTGCCCTTGGCCACCTGAGTCAGAGAAGGAATCTCTTCTGGCTTCATCTCTTCATCTGTTCATTTTTTTTTTTTAACCTTAACCTCATTATGCCTCCCATCCTCCTCTGTAAACGGGAATGGCAAAAGTAGCATCCTTCTCCCCAGTTGTTGTAAGGATTACATGAATTAAGACACGTAAGTGCTCAGAACACGGTGCAGCACAGGGTAAATGCCATGTGAGTATTTGCTATCATGACCTAGTCAGAAATAAATAAAGAGACTGTAGAGGAAGGGGGCATACTGCACCACATTGCAAAACCCAGCGACTCCCCTGGGGAGCTTCGGGCCCGCGCTGCCGGTGCGCCGTCTCAGAGCAGGGGTCTGCAGGGGACAGCGACTTGGCCCAGGCACCCTGGGACGGCGGGGTGCAGGCGATGGGCGCCCAGGGGGCTCTCCCGGCTCCGGGTCCAGTGGTCTGTCCCACGTCCTGACATCCAAGAAGACAGCCTCTGCTTCGTTGCTTCCCATCCATGAGGGCTTTCCTAGGGCTCTAGTAATTGTAATAACAATTTTTGGAGGAGCGTCTCTTCTGCCTTTCCCTCTGTGCTCCCTTTGCATGGCTCCAGGTCCCCGGATGTGGGACACCTCAAGTGGGCCTGCAACCTCTCTGTGTGTCCTGTTTTGAGCTGTGAAATGGGTACATTAAGACGGAGCAGTTTCACTGGAAGAAACTGAGTCACTCGAGCCATGTACGGTTTTTTTTTTTTCAAAGATTTTATTTATTTATTTGACAGAGACGCAGTGAGACAGGGAACACAGCAGGGGGAGTGAGAGGGGGAGAAGCAGGCTTCCCGCTGAGCAGGGAGCCCGATGTGGGGCTCGATCCCGGGACCCCGGCATCATGAGCTGAGCTGAAGGCAGACGCTCAACAACTGAGCCCCCCAGGCGCCCCTCATGTGCAGTTTTCTGACGCTCTGGGAAGTGGTCTCAGAGAAATACCAGAACGCATCGGGAAGCAGCTCTCACAGACTGCCAAGGGAAGGCCTGTGCCATGACTCCATAAGGGAAAATTCAGACATTCCCGTGATGAACCCAAAGGGAAGGAAAAGGGGAAAGGAAATAGGGAATTTGTACTAAATGGCCTCACTTGGAGCAGACACTTGAATCCTGGTGATTTGTTCTCAGCACTTGTCCTCCCAAAGGGAAAAAAGGAAGGAAGCAGTGAAGTTCCCCTTCTCTTTCTCCCGATTTCTTTTTTCTTCTCAACACCCAGCACGGATATTGGTCAAGCTGCCGCCAGAAGTCCCCACCTTTCCCTCCATTTTTGAGATGTCTCTGCTGCAATGGAGTAAAAGTGGAAAGACCTCGGTGGCGGGGTGCCCGGTACCGGCGTGGCGGGCCCTGCTGAGGCTCTGTGACCTTCCTTGCCGGAGCAGACGAGACCATCCAGCAGGCAGGTTGGCTGCTCCTCTGTGTTCGCTCTCTCTCTCTCTCCCTCCTACATCCTGGACACACGCAGAAACTCTGCCTCCGGGTCTAGGTGGTTGAGGTCACGGGCACGCCCCCCTGGTGAAACCTGCTCGGGAGGGAGAAGAAAGGGCTGGGTTTTGCCATCCCTCGGCAGGACTGGGGTGGGGAGCTCTGACCGGGGGCCAGAGATGGGAAACCCGGGAGCCCGTGCTAAAGGAGCCCAGCTGGTTTCTGGAGAAGTCAACTTACCTGTGCCTGCACCTGCCCGGGGGGGGGGGACAGGACTGGCCCCAGGTGGCGCCCAGGGCCTCTACCTGCGCACGATCTGAAAGAGTTAACACAACTTCCCAAGCCCCACAAGCGCGGGGAACCCCGAGAGAAACTGCTGCTTCCGTTGGACGAATGGGCAACAGCCAGGGCTATTTTTGGTCCTATTTTGAAGGTTTGCCTAACATGAGGTAAATCACTGCTGTCTATCCGGACGTTTCTCAGTTTTTCTCTGAAGCTGTGTGCTGTGCCTGAGCCGGAGGGTGGAAGGAGCCTGAGCCGGGACAAGAGGCTGAGGAGGGCAGGCTGGAGGCCGCACAGATCCCTGGGGGGGG
>PITA01001186.1:126375-209715 GCA_004023965.1 Spilogale gracilis | reverse complement strand
AAAGAAGCCACCGAACTTTTTTCCAAGATCGTTGTACCATTTTACATTTCCACAAGCAGTGTGGTAACGTTCTAGTTGCTACACATCCTGGACAACACTTGGCACAATCAATCTTATTCATTTTAGCCATCTCACAGGTGCATAGTGATATCTCATTAGTGGTTTTAATTTATTTACATTTCCCTAATGATTAATGAATATTTTTCCTGTGCTTATTTGGCATCAGTGTATCTTTTTTGGTGAAAAACTGTTAACTCTTTTGTCCATTTTTTTTTATCAGGTTATTTATTTACTTATTGAGTTTTGGGAATTCTTTAGATATTGTGCATATAAGTCCTTTATCAATTATGCAACTTGCCAAAAATTTCTCCCCATCTCTGGGTTGTCTTTTCATCGTCTTAGGAGTCTTCTGTAGAGCACAAATTGTTAATTTTGACGAAGTTCATTTTATCATTCTTTTCGACGATGAATAGTGCTTTTGGTGTCATAGTTCAGAAATCTTTGCCTAATTGGAGGTCACAAAGATTTTTTCCTAGAATATTTTTGGTATAGGTTTTATTTGAGGTCTATGATTTCTTTTGAGTTAATTTTTATATAGGGATCAAAGTTCAATTTTTTTGCATATTGGATATTCAGTTTTTCCAGTATCTTTTATTGAAAAGACTCTTCTTTCTCCACTGACTTGCTTTCTCTCCTTTGCTGAAAATTAACTAGACATGTATTTGTGGATCTATATCTGGACCCTCTATTCTTTCCATTGATCTATTTGTTTATCATAATGTCAGACCCTCTTGATTACTATTTTCCATGCCAGTTACGTCATAGGCCACTTGTCAGCCTATGAACTGGTTTTCTTTGGATCAAGTTCCCATCCATTGTCTAGTCACTGCAGCCAAGTGTCAGAGGGAGCAGGCTTGCAAAGTATAAAGGAGAGTTGTGGAGAACTATCCATGTGGGCTGAGGGCAAGGCAAGTTTCCTTTAAAATGTGTTATGGTTATATGTAGGCACCAGATTTTATCCTGAAAATACCTCACTCTTTCTCTGACTCAAGTTTTATACTCCCTTCAATAAATTTTTTACACTGACGACCTTTCTAAAATGCAAATCTGATCATATAATTTCCTTTCAAACTTTTATCCATGGTTCCTAATTGCCTTTAGGGTAAAGTCCAAGTTTCTTGACCTTTGAGACACAACTTCTGCTTTCCCTTCCAGTTTCAATTCTTAGCATTCCCCACTCTCCACATATATGCTATATTCTAGCCATGTGAATTACTTGCTGTTCCCCAACATACCACACTCCTGCTCTTCTCGGGCTTTTTTCATGTGATCCTTCTGCATAGAATATTTTCCCTCCAACTCTTTCCCCCAAGCTAGCTTTTAAAAGTCTTGTAGCTCTCATGTTAGATATAACATAGTTCAGTTCAGCAAATATTTATTTTTATTATTTTAAAAAAACTTTATTTATTTGAGAGAGAGTACAAGCAATGGGGAGGGGGAAAAAGGTGTGGCAGAGGGAGAAGGAGACTCCCCACTGAGCAGGGAGCCCAATACAGGGCTTGATCCCAGGACCCTGAGATCATGACCCCAGCCAAAGACAGATGCCAAACCAATTGAGCCACCAGGTGTCCCTTAGCAAATATTTATTAAGCAACTACTGTGAGTTAAAAACATGTTCCCTGATAATGTGAAACAAAGTATAACACATCTGGCCATTAGTCCTGCCCTCTGCCCAGTTCCGATGGGTTAAATTTCTTAAATTGGGATGGAGAGAGGCAAGGCAAAATGGAGGAAGTAGGATTCTGCATTCCCAATATTCTCCCAACCCAATCTTCCTCAATTAGACAAATGAAATGGGCACCACGTAACTGAGAGATTCCTGGAATCAGTGCTGTGATTCTAGAATTCCCAGCTAGTCATAAGACCTAGAATCATTCCTAATATATTTAAGCTAGAGAAATCAAGTACCTGCATATGGGTCCAAACTCTAGCTGAGAGTTTAAGTAGGATGGATTTTAATCACCCAGCCAGACCTCTGAAACTCTAGCCTGCAAACTATGGAAGCTCACTCCAGTCATTTAATTTATCTCATAATAATATGACCTTCTAATTAATGAAATTGAATTTTGGGGCCCTTTTTGTTCTGTCATGGTGGGGATTACTGTATGGGGAAGGCAAGTGTAACAAAGGGAAAACAAAGAGTGCTATGTGGGTGAGGTAAGGGGATGGGGCAAAGCCTCTCTGAGACAGAGATATTCAACTGAAACTTGAAGGGTGAATAGGAGTTAGACCAGATGAGGGAGAGGAAAGATGGTTCTAGGCAGCAGAGGCTTCTCTGATTCCCCAGACTACTGTAGGCCCTCCTCCTTGGTGTTGCAAGCCCCTACTGGCTGCTTAGTCCTGTCTCATATTTATTGCATATACTGCAATGGTCTTTTTCTCTGTTTACCTTCCTCCATTAGATTGGAAGCTCCTTGACAGCCGGGACTGAATATTTAGGATTGAGTAGCCTATCAGTTCCATTTGTGTGAAGTAGGAACAAGGACTCTCTGGGCAGAGGAATTAAAAAGGTGATGCTCTACAGAAGAGTTAAAAACAGGCAATGCAGGCCCACAGGCGCAAGGATGGCTTCACAAGGAAAAAGAACTTTTGTGGGAAGAAAAATGGCATCCTTTCCTGAAGAAAGATTCAGCCCTGAGCTAGGGGCATGATTTGGTGAGTGGAGAACAGGCTGGATTTTAGCCTCCATTCACTGCTTGGCTGTGTGTCTTTACGCAGCACATGAACTCATAGCTGTACAGAATGAGCCTGGGGATTTTTCCCTACAGTCTCTGCAGGGGCTGACTAGTAAAGGGCCTGACATATACTAGGGAAATATTTTTAAATAATAGTCCATAGAAATGGAAGCTTAGACTAAGGATCCCAGTGCTGCCTTAGGAACACATGTATTCCAGATCATCAGCTGTGACTAGGGAGGTGCCTAGTGGAAAATGGTGGTGCGGTGTGAAAGGCAGTCATTTCCGGTGGAAGGCGTGCTGTAGCCACCGAAGACAGCTCATCATATCAGGGAAATAATGCGGTAGTTGGTTGGACCTATTCTTGAGTACATGAGAAGGCCTTAAGGAAATTTCCAGGGGTTTTAAGGGTCCTGTCGCAGTGGTAACAATACCTCTGAATGTTATTTCTGGTTTACTTTAGCAGCAAAGAAAGTGCTTATGTATAAACTATCCTCCAATATTCTATATCTTTCAGGAACATAGCTCATTTATAACCACCTGGTCAAATATGAACTGAGGAGACCAAAGCTTGACATAGTTTTTGAACTTAGGCAATAAGTAATGATATATTAGGGCAACTAAGTATATGAAAGTCAATGTACTAAAACAGAATTGGAGGAGTTTCTAAAAATGTCAGTTATTCTAGGGCATTGCTGAATGAAGGATTATGCCATTATTTTATGAACCCCTAAAAAAAGAAAAAAATGCCAATTACAACTAGGATTTGTAAAGCACATCTTGATTTCAGAGATGTTACCATATTTAAAAGAAAACATTATAGAGCTGATGAAATCTGGATTACAAAATACCTCATCTTTTTCTTTTTTGAAAATTTTACTTTTAAGTAATCTCTATACCCAACATGGGGCTTGAACTCACAACCCCATCAAGAGTTACATGTTCCTTTGACTGAACCAACCGGGCACCCATCCACCTTTTTTTGTTGTTGTTTTAATATATTGTTATATATCTTTAAGGAAAATAAGAGTTATTTTCCTGGTGAGAACTGACTAACAGTTTAAGTTCCCTTGACAGGTACATCTTCATGGCAGAATGCAGTTTGCTATCAAAGTTTCATGACACCATCTGTTAAGATCATTTTCGTATCATTCCATGCTCACTGAGCAAGTAATTTGATGTACCTGGCACCCTTCTCTACAAGGGAGGGAATGTGTTGATCAATCTGTCTGAGTATTCTATTACAGTTGGCAGTCAAAACTTTTCCTGTAAATTAATATATTAACATGTGATTTATACACTTGTCTCATATATTTTATGTTTCTGAGCTTGATCAATTCTGGCCTAATTGATTCTCAACCTGCAAAACTAAGAGCCAAACCCTAGAGAAAAATGATTTCCTGGCATTATCATTACCACATGAAGCACTAGTTGAACAATGAGCTGGCCTCTTTCTTTGTCAAGTGTAAAATGCAAACAGCACTTTGAGCATGGGACTTTTCATCTATTTGACCATAAGACATTTGAAAGTCAAGAAGTGTTCTATTCACCGTCACATCTTCCAAGAGGCCCAGTACAATGTCTGAAATACTGAAGGTACCATGTGACTATTTTTAAAAAAGAATGACTCTATATTTTCAGTTTATCATTCAGGCCTAAATTCTTCAGATACCTACAGACCAAAGCCATTCTATTGAGGGTGAAGTATGGCAATCGGGAATGAATCTGACAGTTTGTAAGAAAAAATTTAATGTCCTGGAACAAAAAGAGAAATGGGTAAGAAAAATAAGGATGACATTATTGTATCATATTTTTAGAACTATAAGTTCTAAAGAACTGTAAGTTCTAAGTAAGTAGAGAAAATTTTAAGTTTTATTTTGAAGCTATTTAATTTTATTTACAATTAAACTAGAGATATCAAAGTCTAATTTCTAATTAGAGTAGTAAAAGGAACACATTTGTACAATTATAATTCCTAATTATTGATTACAGAGGAAATCAATACATATAATGGAATATATTGGCTTACTATTTTATGTTCATTTTCTATAGTAAAGCACATGGGATGGCTGAAATTGCAGATGCCCTTTTCCTTGGATGGATCTCAACCAAATATCCCAGAACATCTGGAATCTTTCACTGCTGAAAAAATAAACAATAAAGGCATTTCTCAAATTTAATGTGTGTGGAAATTTGATGAGGGCCTAGTGAGGGCTTTCTTCTAACCAAGAGAAGGCTGGCTGGTTAGTTGCCAGAATCCTTGAGCAGTGAGTGGCATTTACCTAGAGCTTGATATTAGTCTCTCAGCCTTGTGAGTCTAGTGGCTCAGTTGCTATTTTCCCTTCTTTCCTATTCATTCTTTCCTGAACCCACTGCTGTGGGCAGAGTCAGTACACTGACCTTGCTCTTACCAACGTCACCAGTGATCTTGTATACCCAGTGGACACCACTTATCTCTCATAACCTCTTTGCTACATTTACTCAGGATGTGCAGAGCCCCTGCTTTGTGTTCACCAGTCCCATTTCCTTTTCCTGCAGGGCACACTGCCTAACTACATTTCCTAGGCTCCGCCTGCTGTTAAGTGGGACCATGTGACTAAACTGCTGACTAGTGGAAAGTGAGAAGTGATTTGTGCCACTTCTGGGCTTGGCCACTTCAACTTATTGCACTAATTTCTCCATGTGTACTCTCTGTTTCTTTGCAGAAGAGTCTTCTCATAGAAGACTAAGATTTTAGGGGATGGCACAGTCAAATGATAGAGAGACCTTCAATGCTTTGGGTCCTCCCCTTTCCTCCCCATTGACTGCAGTGGAGTGTGACCTGAGTAAGAATGAAACTTGACCCTGTGAAGCATTTGAGGTTATTTGTTATGGTAGTCAGCTGTTACCAATTCTTCCTTGGCTTCTGTGGGGTTATTTTTTTGCTTCTGTCCCTCCATTTCTTGTGTTTGTAGACTTCTCCACTTATTCCCTAAATATTTCTTATTTAAGTTTTCATGGTCCACTATTTTCTTTCTCTACATGTGTTCTGTGAACAAACTTATATACTCTCATGGACTCTCATGGTCCACTTCTGATATGCGGATGAGTTAAGTAATAAATGTGTTCCTAAATAGTAAACATAATTCTTGCTAAATATTAGAAAATATATATGTACTTAACTTATTTTGTACCATGTTTTACAAGGTTTTGTTTTAAAAAACTTTTTTTTTTTTTTTTAATGTAGGCTCCGTATCAAGCTCAGAGCTCAAGAGCCAGATACTTAACTGACTGAGCCACCCAGGCACCCCTTATGAGGTTTTGTTTGAACCATGATTTTGAAATCTTTATTATCTATTTCCTCATCTTCCCTATTCCCTGGTAAATTAAGAGTAGATTATAATTTTTGTTTAGTTCTTTTATTGGACTGTAAAAGCTCTTCATGCATTCAACTACGATTTATTAAATATGTACAACAAACTATCTTATTCTTCTTTTTGCTGCGGTACCTAGTACAGCATTTTGCATAGAGTAAGCAAGTGGTGAATATTTGTTGAACAAAATTGTTTATTACATACTTGCTATATATAAAGCTCTGTGCTGGAGTTAACATGAGACAAAAATAAATATAAGACTTGATTTCTATTTGCTTCATCTTTCCCATGCCAAACATTCTCCTACTACCATCCCAACGGACAAACATTATAGTATTTGCGTTCCACAAATGAGACTGCCTTACAGACTTGGTACTCAGAGGTGGGCCTAGAACTAGTGAGGCCCTAAGATAAATCCAAAACTTGACTTTATTACTAGGATAATAGATTAATCAGGTTTCATTGTTTCTTTTTGCTTGGAATTCGGAAGTATTAGAATGTGGGGAGTTATCTGCTTTATCCAACATCAAACTGTATTTTCTTTTCTTTCTTTCTTTTTTAAGGTTTCATTTATTTATTTGACAGAGAGAAACACAGCTAGAGAGGGAACACAAACAGGGGGAGTAAGAGAGGGAGAAGCAAGCTCCCCGCTGAGCAGGGAGCCCAATGTGGGCCTTGATCCCAGGATCATGACTGGAGCGGAAGGCAGATGTCTAAGACTGAGCCACCCAGTCATTTGAGACCACAGTTTACTTTGTATCTTTCATTGGGTAATTCCATTCACTAGAATAACTTTCTTCTCTCTCCCTCTTTCTTTCTTTTTTTTTTTTTGATTACTTTATTATTTATTTATTTGACAGAAAGAGAGACCACCACAAGAAAGGCAATACAAGCAAGGGGAGTGGGAGAGGGAGAAGCAGGCTTCATGCTGGATGGACAGGGAGTCTAATGTGGGGCTTTATGTGTGGTTCTCTCCCAGGACCCTGGGATCATGACCTGAGCCAAAGGCAGATGCTAATGACTGAGCCATCTAGGCACCCCTCTCTTTCTTTCTTTCTTTCTTTCTTTCTTTCTTTCTTTCTTTCTTTCTTTCTTTTTCTTTCTTTCTTTCTTTCTTTCTTTCTTTCTTTTTCTTTCTTTTTTTCAAAAGATTGTTAATCAGATGCATTTATCAGAGCATTATTTTATTACAGTGTATAGATGTGTTTTGTGAATTTTCTCCCAGGGTCAAACTCTTTTCCACATCTTGATGTTTATTCTCAACTGCCATTTCCTTTTAATGTCTTTAAATATTTTGGCATTGTACCACATAACTGGTCCTTGGATTTTTCCAGTTGCCTACATTTTTTTTTCTTTTTGCATTACCCTTTTCAAGCTTTCTACCCTTATCAAGTTTTTGACATCAATTTTGTTTGTAGTTTCACCAACTATTACTACTTTTACTATATAACTACTATTATTACTTGTACTACTGTATCAGTAGTACCACATTTTAGTTGCTGGATTCTAGTACGAACAAACAGCTTTATTAGTAAGACAAGTTCTGGGTCATGGTTGAGTTCTAAGTGGTTCTATTTACTTGTAGTAGGATCTGTCTGTACATCAGTTGGCCAGTAGTCTACATTCATAACAAAGGTAAGGTATTTTTAAGTTTTGTTTTTTTGGTAATTGCTTTTGCTTTTGTAGTGATCCAGTGCTGGCGGAATTTTCATAGTACAAAGTATTTTTATTAATTGTAAGTCCAGTAGTAAATTGAAAAGGTCTAATTTTAATGATTCTGCAGATGAGATGACCTAAAGGGACCCCCCTCAATTGGCTGAAAAAATATACACATTTATATTTTATTATTTACCCATTTGTGTAAATAAGGAAAATTCACATTTTAAATAGTCTAAAGAGCTGTGTGACTTTGAGAAAATTACCTAACCTCCTTTTGCCTTATTAGGTTGTAATGAAATTCACTGAGTTAGAACAATATATGGTTCCTAGAAAGCGCTCAGAATTGTTAGCTATTAAAAAAAATGTTGTCTATTATCATTAACTAATACAGCAAGTGTAAATATCTGTTTTGGGGGATCTATGTTTACTGCTGTTGATAGTCATTATAGTACAGGAAAGAATGCTCCTTATTCTTCTCAAATAAGCACAATTATACTGTGTTTCTTTGAATATCAATAACATCTTGAGGGTTTGGAGAAGCACAGTTTATGAGAGTTGCTAAACTAATGAAACTTTTTTTCCTTTTAAGTTGAAAACAGATTCAGAAAAGGCTGAAGAATTTATTAAGACAGGGCTTGTAGATTCCTTGGAAACTTTTGGTTCATGTCAGACGTATAGCAACTTCTTCTTTGCTCAGTTCAAAAGCAAAGAGAACAGCCCAAATCAGTGTTTCTCAAAGTAGAGTGTGTGAAACTCTGTCCTCAGACTCTTGGGGTGGATGCTTGTTAAAAAGGAAGCTTTCCAGAACTCTCTTGGAACCTACTGAGTCATTGAAGTGCTAACCAGTATCTCAATTGCTTCTTATATAACCTTAATTTGGAGAGTCCAGGCATACTGAGTGACACAGGGAGAAAATACCCTCCCTGCACTTAAAATCTGAAAGAATCAAATTGGGCCAAACCCTGGGCACCTTTTAGGGTAGGATGCTCTGCTAATTGAGTTGCCACGGTTGATGCTTTGCCTGGCCATCAAGCATCTCCCAACAATTGGTTCCCTTAAGATCCAAACCTTTCTCGGCCATTACAGTTGTGACTGGCGATCTTGAGTTCCTTAGATGTTTTCATCAACAGTAGGAAAAGAAAAGGAATTCTGGCACGCTATTGTTTATGGAAATCAAATGTGGGCCTGTTCCACCTTAAAGGGCCTAGGCTTGCCTAAGTGCTTGGGTCTTGCAGAGTTTGGGCACCACCATATTTGGAGCGTGCCTACTTCGGGGCGGGAACCTCCTTGAGAGTGATTAGGTCAGCGCTGGGGGAGGTGACCTTGTTTGGTTTCTGGCACCCGAGAACAGTGGTGCACTGTTTCTGCTGCCCCCGTTTACCTAATTGACCCAGGAGCTCTATTAGAGCTAAGCCTCCCAAGAGCTCCTCGCTGGCCGCCCCCGCGGCCCGCAGCTCGGTAGAGGCGGGAAAGCAGCGCGCCTGCGCCGTGGGAACCGGGGCCGGCGGCGAAAAGCGGGGAGCGGAGGGGGGCCGTTGGAGCCGAGTAGCGTACAGAGCGGCGTGTGACGCGGGGACGCCGCGCGCTCCCAACGTCGCCCCGGTTTGACGCACACGGCACCAAACTGTGAGTTTCAGGGGTTATTTGGTCGGATTCTCCGGGACTCGAGTGGGTTTCGGGACTCTGGGCTGTGGCGGCGGCGGGATTGAGGGTGGCGGAAGAACTTGGGGGACCCGACCTTCGGCGCTTGGGCCCGGGGAGCTACGCCCTAGGCTGGGTCCCAACCATCCAAAAGGACGCGTTTTGCCGCACAGGCTAAGATGGCGGCGGCGGCCGAGGAGGCGGAGTTGGTGCTACACAAGGAGCCCGGGCCCCGGGTTCGGGGAGGCGGCCGCCGCGGCGGTCGCGGGGGGCGGCGGAGCCTGAGGTGAGCGGCGGCCGCCGCCGCGGGGCGGGACTCGGCGGAGAGGGTGTGTTGGGGGGAAACCTTTCCACGGCGGCGTCGGAGAATCCGGTAGCGGACACAAAGGGGCTGAGCTGGGCACTAGACTTGGGGGTTTTGTTTAGTCACATGAAGCCGAGCAGCCAGTGAGCAGTAGGGGGAAGGGGCCGAGATCAGGCGGCTTGGGGAGCCTGGCGGTCGCCATTGCAATGCACTGAGTAACGGGGCGGTCCGAGAGCGGTCACCAACCCCTCTCCTGCTCAGTTTTGGCCAGAAGCGCCGGCTCTGGCTATAACTGTACACACCCCTCCCCTAACGTGGGGCCAGGACCGCATAGCAGTCCCCTCCCCCTGTTCTGCAAGATCTTACGCCGCTAGGTGCCTGGGAAGTAACAGCAAGAGGTAAATCGCCCAAAGCGTTTGGGTTGCCAGGGGCTTGGTGGGTGTCCAGCTAAAGCTTTTTGCTTCTCCAGGTCTGATTCCCTGGCCTTTGTGTCCCTGGGAGCTTAATCTCTGCCAGAGGAAAGCAGGTGTCCTCCACTTCTCCCGTGAACCTGAAGATGAGTTGTCCCAGACCCTTCTCAGTGATTGGAAACTTAGGTGGTGGAGCTAAAGGTTTCTTGTTACGAGACTTCCACAGACGACTCTCGTGTTGGGATCCATCCATGGTTTAGCAACATTAGTGGAAAACTTTTCTTGAACTGCCTGAGTAATACTGACATAAATTTAGTTATAAAACTTTTGTGTTTAGATTTCAGATTTTGTGTGGTCATTAAGAAGTACTCAGGAAGGGGGTAAACACAGTGAGGGCCTAAATGATGGTCCTGTTTTGTATACAAGTCAATAATTACAACAGAAATACCAAAACACCATCATCTCTTCTGGCCATTTCCGATAATGCCAGTCTTATTGCATCTGGATAATAGATTAGATTTGCCTTAATAGTATATTGCTTCTCTGCAGTAGTTTAGTTACATTTCTTTGGTCCAAGAAGAAGGAAAACATTTCAAAAAATAGACAACCCAAGTTACTCAGAGGAAACCTGCTCTTTGCCTTCAGTGTGGTGTGTAAGTATCCAGGGAACTTGATGGCAGTAATCCTACTTTGTTAGCTTTGGTGAGAAAAAATTAGTATTTTTATGAGGAAGTTATAATTTAGTTTAGACATTTTAATTGATTTAACATGAAGGCTTGACCACTGTTGGTGCAGTGGTAAGTATATTGCTGTTAAAATCATGGCAGTGTAAATTTTAGAATTCTAACATAGCGCTATAACTGCACTTATGGCCACATCATACTTTGTATATTGTGTTAACTAATATTTTAAGTACAGAACTTGGAGACCACTAATGTTTTGTTTTGGCCAGGTCACATTAACAGAGTAAATAATGTGATTGGAGGGGTAAACATATTTACATCGTTAACCTTAGATCTCTGTTCAAATTAAAATTTTGAGTTTTTTAATGTAGATTTTTTAAAACTTTCATTTTCCTTGTTTCTTTCAGATACATATTTCCCCCCTTTTAGCTTTTTTTTCTAATAGAGAACAATCTTATTGTATTAATGAATAGGAGATACATTAACCTTGGCAAAATGTATTATTGAGTCATGCGGTGTTAGAGTGGAAGGAATATTAGGGAACAGCTAGTTATACCCACTGTTTTATGATATATTGAGGGCCAGATATGATAATGTTAGTGCATAACGGAAAATTGTCTTTTCCACTTCTACTCCATTGCTCTTTTTGCTGGTCACATTGCTGGGATGAGAAGGTGACTCTGTAACTAATAATGGTTGAAAAATGAAACAAGAGAATATGTTTGAAAGTATTTGTTAGATACTATTATTTTAATGGGAACTTCTGTGACAGTAAGTTAAAAACTGGTATTTAAATGATATGGTGATGTAGTTTTTAAACCGATTTCCAGTGAAATAATTCCAGATACAAAATACACACATTTCAGGTAATTTTGGAGTAATGTTGCTTTTGAATTTTGAGTTTTTAAAAAAGCAATCTTGACCCCAATCCCCCAAATTTAAAGAAACAGCTTGAACTTCTTGGAAAGTTTGAAATAACTGCCATTACTACCAGGTATTACATAAGAAATGAGATGCCAAAAACAATGATGCAGTGCCTTCGTTTTGTAATAACTTTTTTTTGGGTAATGAACATGCCACTTAGATTGGCCCTTGTTAAAAACAACTTGTTAAGGTTACTAGGACCACTGAATAGTAGATCTGTAAGATCTATTAGGAAATTCAGCAAGTAGCAAAATCATTTATGGTATCATCCCACAGTTCTTTAACTTCTTGGTATATCAAATATAACAAAACTTGTTACAGTGTATAGGTTTTAAAGCTTTTATGGGTCATTTAAAGTGTGTTTAAATTATTGATTTTTAAAGGAAGTCGGTAAGCTATTTCTTAATTTTCAACACCGTATGAGTGGATTTACTTGCATTTAGTCTTATGATAATCAGGATTACTCTCAGATGATTTGTAATTACAAAGTGAGTCTTACCTGCAAACCTCAAACATTTTGCAGTTTTAATTTGTTATTCAAGTTATAAGAGGGAGAGTTTAGTGTGATTGAATTGAGACTGTATTGGGTAGCAAGAGTAGAAAAGAGAGTCAAAGATAGTCACTAGAATTGGTGGGGATACCTGCAATTTAGAGAAATTGATAGAAAAGATCAGGTTTGTGAGAGTTTACTTATTTAGATTCTTCTCAGGGTGTGATTCCAAAGGAAGAGTGGATTGTATCTTATAGGAATACTTTTCTCATGATTGCTTTTCAGGCAATCTTAAGGCAGCAATTTGCCCTGAATTCAGAAATAGGTATGATGAATTATTAATTTCTAATTTTTAGAACGGTCTTTCTTAAAAAGTGTTTTTAACTTTTTAATTGATAACCCTATACAATAAAACATGAGAATAAAGGATAGCTACTCTGATATTTTGGATAGGTATTCAAATAAGTTCTAACTTATTACATTTATTATTATTAATTCCTATAGAGGCTATTTTATAGATGGAATTTGTAAATATTTACAAAGTTGTGAGATGTAGCAATGACTAAAGCAGTTCTAGAAATACTGTCCTTTAATTCAGTTTTATTAGAGTAAAATCATTGCTTTTAATACTACAAACCATTTATATCTTTGAATTTTCAGAAAATTGACAGTAATCACTGATTCTAGCACTAGCTCACCCTGCTGGTTGGCTAAAGTATTTCTGTTCTCTTAAAAGCAAATCTAAAGATTACTGGAGACCTAGAAGGTAGAACAGCAAATTCAATTCATAGTCTTTCTTCAGGAAGATGGGGTTCTCCATGAAAAAGGTATTTTCTCATCTTTAGGGTCTTAGTTGCTCTACTGTTTAATTTTTCCTAAGACCTGCCAAATTTGAATTGTGGAGTTACTACTTTTTTTTTTTTTTAAGATATTATTTATTTATTTGACAGGGAGAAACACAGTGAGAGCGGGAACACAAGCAGGGGGAGTGAGAGAGGGAGAAGCAGGCTTCCCGCCAAGCGGGGAGCCCGATGTGGGGCTCGATCCCGGGTCTCCCAGATCATGACCTGAGCCGAAGGCAGTCACTTAACCAGCTGAGCCACCCAGGCGCCCCAACTACCTCTTTGAATTTACTAGGAACTCTTACCATAATTATGAGGAGTTACTCTGTTTTTGTTCTTTTAAATTCAAGATAGGATATCCTTTGACAATTAAGAGATGTTAGCATGGAAATACAAAGTCCTGTGAGATGACTTTGCAGGAGGAGAAAAGCAGAGGATTTCAGGGAGAAGAAAAGAAGCATGCCAGGACAGAAGCAGCACGCCTCTCCCAAATGGAGGAAAGTGAGGCTGGATTAAGATTAGTGTTCCTAAGATATTTCCTCTATACTCTCTCTCTATTAATCTTTGGTTAACCTCTTCTGTTTGCAAGCTATACCCTTCCCATTTCGTTTGGGATTCTTAGAACTGTGATCTTGTAAGTAACTTTGGGAAAAGTATAGATGAGTCATTTGTTCCTTCAATTTAATTCTGTTAGTCTAGATTATAGTACAGTTGAAGTTGGTTAGAGTAATAAATATGATTTTTAGGTGTATGTATCATTCATTGAAGATGAATATATAGCTTTTAAAAGTTTTTAAAAGACTTTTTGTACAAAGTCTAGAAATTTAAATATGTTAGGAGCCAAATGGATAATTTAAAGTAAAATCCTAACAAAGTGTTAGGATTAAAATACTTTACAAAGCATAGATATCTGTATTATACTAGTTATTTATCTAATTTTTATAAAAGATTAACATTTTTATTCTTTTATTTTTAAGATTGTATTTATTTATTTGACAGAGAGAGAGATCACAAGTAGGCAGAGAGGCAGGCAGAGAGAGAGGAAGTAGCAGGCTTCCTGCTGAGCAGAGAGCCCAATGCAGGCCTCGATCCCAGGACCCTGAGATCATGACCTGAGTTGAAGGCACAGGCTTTAACCCACTGAGCCACCCAGGCTCCCTATCCTTTGCTTGGATGGAATTTATCCTTTTACTGGAAAGCTTAATGTAAATCTTTTTTTTTTTTTTTTAAGATTTTATTTATTTATTTGACAGGAACATAGCTAGAGAGGGAACACAAGCAGGGGGAGTGAGAGAGGGAGAAGCAGACCTCCTGCTGAGCAGGGAGCTCGATGTGGGTCTTGATGTGGTGCTCGATCCCAGGACTCCAGGATCATGACTTGAGCCGAAGGCTCAGCCATCCAGGTGCCCCAGTGCAAATCTTTTTCATCAGTTTCTTGAGAAAGATGTTAAATGTAACTATTATTTGCAAAACAAATTAATTTCCTGCTGCTTAGTACTGATTTACTGAATCATACATACATATAAACGTGTATATATACACATACATAGGAAATCATAGTTGCATTTATAACTGTATATGAATAAGGAGGCAGGATGAGATAAGGTTTAAAGGTGTAGGCCTTGGAGTAAACCTAGATATGGGGGGGTGCCTGGCTAGCTCAGTTGGTGGAGCATGTGACATGAGTCAGGGTTGTGAATTCCCCACTCTCTACATTAGGCATAGAAAGTACTTAGAAAAAGGTTTACATTACATAATTCAGGTAAAGTCTTTAGCTTTCTGGTACACAATGAGTATACAAATGTTACCTTTTATAATAGTTACTACTATTACCACTGTTTAATTTTTTTTAAAGATTTTTTAAAAATTTATTTGACACAGAGAGACACACAGAGAGGACACAAGGAGGAGTGGGAGAGGGAGAAGCAGGCTTCCCCTGGGCAGGAAGCCTGATGTGGGGCTCAGTCCCAGGACTCTGGGATCATGACCTGAGCCAAAGGCAGGTGCTTAATGACTGAGCCACCCAGGCACCCTTAATATTTTTTTTATAGTAACTTGAAATTTTTACTTGCAAGTGATCTGGAATTGTATACTTTTTCTGTTGTTCCTTTTTCAGACCCATGTCTACAAAGGTAAGGTTTTTAAAAAGGAAATCAGAGACAAGCACCAAAGTTTGCCTTCTCCTGTTCTAGCTGCAAAAGCTATTAACCAGGTTCAGTATTTCAGGAACACATTCCCTTTTGTTACTATCAGCTGATGAATAAGTACACTTGGGAATGAGTACATTTTAGGGAAGTTATTTCCTAACCCATTGTGTTGGTTTATCTTTGTTAAAACATCCTTAATTTCTTTACTCTGCTTTAATTTTTGGCCGTTAGAATGGTGATGTTCATTAGTAGAGAGAAGAGAGTGAGTGGCTATGTGTGTTTATACATAATATACATATAACCCAGATAGGAGAGAAGAGTAGCTTCAGTAGCAGGTAGATTGAGGAGAGGCATGTTATCTTTTCATGGCTTAGTCTGAGTCAGGGGAATTTCCTCAAACAGCATTTCCTTTTGCTGTTTTCCTCTCTATACTTTGTTTTGCATTTGCCTGTGCTGATACAGTCTTAAACTTATTTCTCTCTCTCTTTTTTTAAACTTATTTCTCTTTTTAATTTTTCTTCTACCACATACTTCTCCCATCACCAGCACAAATTTTAAGCTTTTTTAAAAAAATCATAAAAGGAAGCTAATAAAAGATTCTAAATTCACATGCAGAGTGATGCCAGTCTGAAAAATTAGAAGTTTCGTATACGCTTAAAAATACTTTCAGCAGTTTGGAAAATGAAAGGGGGAAATTTACCCATTATCTTATCACCATTATGTAGTCATTAGAATTAAAGGAAAGGGATATGAGACCGACATTAATTAAGCATCTACTATATATTCCTTATAATAATGCTTGAGATACACACACACACACACACACACACACACACACACACACACACTCTCCTATTTTATATGCCAATATGCCAGGAAACAAACTCAGACTCAGGTCACATAGATGGTAAATAGTACAGCAGGCAAGTTTGAATGTAGGCATATTTTGATTGTATAGATATGTTATTTCTATTCTGCTTTCCTCTCCTTTCTGTCTATACTTTAACCTAATTATTACAATTTGTAAGTTTTATTTCTTTCTTATAAAACAACATTATAAAAGCATTTTTCTGCCTACTCTTATTTCAAGCGGTGTCTTATTGCCTACATTGTTTATTCATGGCACCATATAAAGGCTCTTTGTCTCTGGTACTGGATATTGGTACAATGATATTGGTCAAAGTGGAAGCTGTCTTTTTCTTTACTGAGTGACCAAGAAGAAAAATAATGTAGGTTAATCAGAACTAATACTTTCTGGTATTAGAAAAGCTACAGGTTTAATAATTCTCTCTGATGAGACATTTAACTCAGAATTGGATATATATAAAATATAGATAACATTTTCGATTTATAATCATCAAAGAGCAAATTTTAAAATAATTTTATATTTTGAAATCCCATAAGCTTCCTTGTTAGAAATATTTTAAAAGTGATATAAAAATTAGACACTTAATTCTATTTAGTTACTATCTGTAATTTCTAATGTAATCACTATAAAACGGAAAAAAATAATGAATTCTTGTACTTTTTTTGGTTGGATGGCATATATTAAAAAAAAGTTTGTACCACCCAATAGAAACATGTTGAGCCACAAATGTTATTTAAACTTTTCTATAGCTTTGTTAAAAAATGAAATAGGTAAAATTAATTTTGTTAATGTGTTTATTTAACCCATAATTTCAAAACATTCTTTCAGTATGTAAATACAACTGAGATATTGTACATTCTTTTTTTTTTCCATGCCAGGTCTTCAAAATCAAAAGTGTGTGTTCCCCACTTAAAAGCACATCTCAGTTCAGATAAGCTAAACCTCAAGTACCTGGTAGTGACATGGCTTTCACATTGGACATTGCAGATATAGATAGAAAGTTCTATACAAGTGTAGGGAAACAATAGTACGTTCTGTACAATTATGGAGAAAAGATAAAGTAGAAGTTGAACTGAGCCTTAAAGAATAGGTAGGAAAAGAGTATGCTGGAGAACAAATCTGTAAAGTGATAGGAATTAAAATAGGGTTATAATTTGAAATAGATAATAGAGTGGCTTGAATTTAGTTTAGGGAATTTGTTTTGTATGGGGAATGTATATGTGTGCGATATGAAGCGAAACCAGAGGGGTTGGAATGTATATGTATGAAATGTATGTCAGAGGGTGCTTAATCCATGTCTTGTACACATGAGCATTTAATGAATATTTAATTAATATTTAAGTGAATTAATAATGAGGCAGAACAAGAAAAATGCTGGAAGTAAATTCTAACAAAGCATCGTAGATCTCCTACGCAGAAGGAGTTGTGCTTAGGGTATATTGGTATTCTGTGATTAGCAGTATGATGGAGAAGGATTGAAATGGATGAGATTTGAGAAAAGATTTTAGATTTGGCCATTATTGGTAAGTTATTTTTAAATGCTATATTTATTTATTTTTAAATATGTAGTTATTTGAGAGAGAGCAGGAGGGGAGGAGGAGAGGGAGAGGTTGAGAATCTCAAGCAGACTCCCTGCTGAGTGCAGAGCCCAAAATGGGGCTCAGTCTCATGACCCCATGATCATGACCTCAAGATGAAATCAAGAGTCAGATGCTTGGGCGCCTGGGTGGCTCAGTGGGTTAAAGCCTCTGCCTTCTGCTCAGGTCATGATCTCAGGGTCCTCGGATCAAGGCCCACATTGGGCTCTCTGCCTACTTGTGATCTCTCTCTCTCTGTCAAATAAATAAATAAATCTTGAAAAAAAAATTACCCCTTTGGGGCGCCTGGGTGGCTCAGTTGGTTAGGCGACTGCCTTCGGCTCAGGTCATGGTCCCGGAGACCCGGGATCGAGTCCCACATCGGGCTCCCTGCTCGGCAGGAAGCCTGCTTCGCCCTCTCTCACTCCCCCTGCTTGTGTTCCCTCTCTGGCTGTGTTTCTCTCTGTCAAATAAATAAAATCTTTTAAAAAAAAAAAAAATTACCCCTTTAAGAAAAAAGAGTCAGATGCTTAACCAACTAAGCCACCCAGGCTTGCTTATATAATTTATTTAGATACAGCGTACATACAGTGAAGTGCACAAATCTTATGAATACAGCTCAGTGAAATTTTGCATTGAAGTACACATAACTTCTACTCACATCAGTATACGGAAAAGAAAAAGGTACTTTGTGCCCCTTCCTATTCCTCCTCCAGGAGTGACCACTATTTTGATCTCACCATGAATAAGCTCAGCTTATTTTTGAACTTGTTTATGGCATATTTGTCCTCTTTCCATATTTGTAGTGAGAATTGATGACTTGAATCTTTGTTTTTTATCCTTGTTTGGCATTAAGTAAATTTGGAGGTAATGAGATGGTAAGGAGTTGGTTCCATGGCTCTTCTGTTCTTCTGGGTTTTGTTTTTGTTTTTGTTTTCCCCCAGTGTGGTTTATGCCAAAATCAGAGAGGTGTTTCTTAGTTTTCATTAATTTTTTCCCTTTAGAAGTTTTATGATGAGAAAATTTGTTTATATTGCAGAGATTTGATCATTCATATAGCAAGGAGTAGGTAGAGGAGGTCTTGGATTGCTTCCTTATATAGAGGACTTTTGGAACCTCTTTAATAGTAGTTTCTAAGCATTATGTGAGTTAGCTTCCAAGCATTGCAGGTTACTTAATAAGGTATTTGAGTATTTCTGATTGTGATTGTAGGGATAAGAATAAATTGGTATACTTCTGTTTACAGCTTAGTATCCATTCTCAACCTGAAAGATTTTGACATTTATGTGTAGAGAACTAAAATGTTACCTTAAGGACAGTTACACAAAAATTTGAATGGTTAAAATCCATGAGGTACAGTTTACAAAATGAGAACTTTGAAATGGAATTATTGATAATGATTTTTACTTCTAGTGCTTGAATCAGTTTTATTTTTCAAATGGAATTAATGTTTACAACATTGTTTCATAAATATTGAGCAGTGGAAGGCTTGTTTACTAGTGTAACAATTGGTGCTTTTGGGAGAAGGATTTTTATTTCTTAAATGTGTATTATAATAAAGTTGTAAAAAGTACATAACAATGAAAATATGTATCTTTACATTCTAGTATGCCTAGTTTTGAGGAATAGTTATGTTTTATAAATTGTGCAGAAGTGGACATGAAAATACTTTCATTAACATTTGGATTATGAATGCTTTTGAATTTATGAAAGAATATATAAAATTTTGGTTTTGTAAAATGTATAATAACTTTGCCTAATATACTCTTGCTCTAAGAATTTTAATAGTTGTCTTGAAGAAATAAAACCTTATCTATCAACTTATTCAAGGTTTTGTATTTGTGAAGTATAGAATGCTAAAGCAAAATTGGTAGATTAAACCTTGAAAACATATGATTATTATCTAAAAAATATTAAGACTTTAGTACCTTTTGGGTAAGATTTAGAAAGCCACAAACAAAAGAATTAGAATGTTACTAATAGCCTTAAGAGCTGACTTCTGTGGGTAGAAATAACACATTTAAGGGTATGTTTTATGTTTTTGTGTTGTTTTTACAAAAATGGATGTGATATTTGAATGTAGTTTTGGGAGATTGGATTTTTTTGTATGCAGAAAAATCTTGTTTGTATGGTTATATTTTCTCCAGCCTTTGTTTGTTTTCATTGGGTTAGTTACATATAGAATTCATGTAGTATCTTGCTGGGGGTAAGAATGCTGAAATAATAGAGCAAAGGATATGGTTCCTCCTCTAAAGAGCTCATGACCACAACTGGAGGAGTACTTAGTAATGAAACATTTGAATTACTGAGCTGACACAAAATAAAATGAGTGGTATCCAATAAGATTGGACTTAATTAAGCTTCTTGGCAAAAATATTTTCATAGAGCACCTGGGTGGCTCAGTGGGTTAAAGCTTCTGCTTTCGGCTCAGGTCATGATCCTCAGGGTCCTGGTATCGAGGCCCGCATGGGGCTCTCTGCTCAGCAGGGAGCCTGTTTCTGCCTGCTTCTCTGCCTACTTGTGATCTCTTTCTCTGTCAAATAAATAAATAAAATCTTAAAAAAAAATATTTTCATAATCTAGGTTTTGAAAAAGTGGTATGAATAGATGAGTGGAGAGGGAAGGGAATATCAACTAGGGAGAAAGGCATGTTAAAAAGCCCAGAGATGGGAATTGTGGAATGCAAGCATTTTCCTTACTTAAAATAGTAGAATCTATTTTAAATGAATGTAATGAAGAATAAATTTGGTAAGATTGTGGCCTGAGCTGGAGGAATTTAAAGAAATTTGGATTAGAAATTAGAAATAAGGGATTCAACTAAAGTCCACTGAACAGAAATAAGTGGGGGGAAAAAAGATTAACAGCCAGATATAACATGATGGAGAGAAGATTGAAGTGAGGAAGACCAGTTAGTGGTTATTACCTTGGTGAGTGGGAGGGAGGCTATGCTAAGAGTAAGGATGGGGAGTTTTAAAATCAGGCAGGTGAAATATGTGGCTCTTAAGTTTGTCATGCAAAGTTAAAATTAGAATGGAATAGTTTTATTATCTCTACATACTGAAAATAAATTTACTTGGACACACAATTTACAAATAAATTATTAACATGAATTGGGATACATCTGTCTTGTTCTATAAAAAAACTGATAAGCTTTTAAGGTTGATTTGAAAACTAAGTAAAACTGAAGAAAGTTGTAGTATCTGGATGGCTAATACTTTGAACTAAAAAAAATACTTGAGATGAATAGTAAGAAGAGCTTGTAGTTGTAATATTGTATTTTGAGTTATAATAGTACATTTTAGCCATGGTTTAAGAGACACTTTAATTGCTATAAGAGTTGGTGGAAAAATAGATAATAAAAATTAGTAGTCTGGGGGCGCCTGGGTGGCTCAGTGGGTTCAAGCCTCTGCCTTTGGCTCAGGTCATGATCTCAGGGTCCTGGGATCGAGCCCCACATCGGGCTCTCTGCTCAGCGGGGAGCCTGCTTCTCCCTCTCTGCCTGCCTCTCTGCCTGTTTGTGATATCTCTCTCTCTGTCAAATAAATAAATAAAATCTTAAAAAAAATTAGTAGTCTGGACTTCCAGTGTTTAAATTTGTTTTTTTTAAAAATGCTTATTTTAAAATTTGGGATAGTTGAGAACACACTGCTTTTATTGGGGGAAAGATCCCTCCAGTTCCCTTGGAGCAATAGTATTTTTGATGTTTAAGATCTAAGTTGTTTGTCTTTACAGGAGTTTTTAAGAGTTCTTGAATGTGTACTATGTCTTACAGTGAGTCAGATTATCCTTAAAACAGAAAAAAAAATTTTAAAAGATGTATTTGAGACAGCAAGCAAGAGAGCACTCATTGTGGGGAGGGGCAGAGGAAGAGTGTCTCAAGCAGACTCTGCTATGAGCACAGAGCCTGATGTGGGGCTCGTTCCCATGACGCTGGGATCACGACCTGATCCAAAACCAAGAGTTGGATGCTTAACAGACTGCACCACCTAGGTGCCCCTTAAAGCAGAAGAATTAGAAAAATATGAAAACGTTATACAAGTAATACAGTTAAAAATTGTTTTCTGCCCTTTTTAGAGTTAGTAAATGGAACAATTTGGGAGTTAATGGAGTCTAGGAATTTAAGATAGTATGTTAGTCTTTAACAAGTTTAACAATTCTCACAGTTAATGTAGGGTTAACTTCAGTTAGTAAATAAGTTAGTGAGGTTTCTGACAACATGGTAAAATAGGGAGGTACGTTTGACTATGTCCAAGTTACCTGTTGAGATCAGTTAAAGCAAAAGAGAATAGACTGTTCCTACTGTCCCTGGAAATAGAGATTTCATCCATCACTCTAAAGTTTGGCATTTTGGTATAAATAGTGTGAGTGAAAAGGGATGATGGCAGAACTGTCTACTCTGATTATCCTGACGAACTATTGGTATGGGAATAGGAAACTTCCCTGAAAGCCCTCCCCTCTCTTTTCCTTTTCCCTGTTTGCCCATAAACTTCTTGGAAATAGATCCATCCCCACCTATTTGCTCTCCTTGGGTCTATATAAGCTGAAAAGCAATGAAAAATCAACATGTGTCTGAGGAGAGGCCACAGTTTGAGAGAGTTGGGGACTGGGAAACAAAATTAACTATTCCATACACATGGATTGTGTTGAAAAGTTTGTACAGCAAAGAGGTGGAGGAGATAGAGATAATTTCCAGTGACTGAGGGAACCAAAAATTTCATGCTTGGCCAGTGAATGCCAGAATGGTGGCATTGCCATTTTAGAGTCATGCAAATGGCATCCTATGTAGGTGTCCTTTAGTGAGATATTCCTTGCCTAACTTCCTCCTCGTTCATCTTACTTTCCAAGACTTACTCATCTACTTCCTGTTGAGTTTGGTTACCTGATACCCTTCCAGCAGCTTTTTCCTCACATAACTGGAATTGGTCCTCCTCACTCCCTGCCTTTACATACTGGATTACACATTCTTAGTGTGTCGTTTTGAGATTTATCTAAGACATAGTAACAGAAACCTTAAAAACAAGGAATGGCAAAAATATGAAACTTACAAATTCATCAGTTCAAGCAAAGGAAAAAATGTCTCTAGGGTAAAATGATGAAACAAAGATATTTTTAAATAATAAGTTAGAACTACTAAATACTATCAGGCTTGAATAAAAGTGTAATAAACGCACTGAAATGTGAAGTGTAGAGTAAGTAGCCTTTCTTTAGAGAAGTTAGTAACACCAACTTTATCTCTCAGAATGTAATCCAATAAATAAAAATTAAGGCTATGAAATTTGAGTAGCAGTATATTTATTTACTAGATGTATGTTGGACTTTGTTCCAAATAGAGAGAAGACATTATTTTCAAATTCCTGTGAATTTTTTAAAAATTGTGTCTTGGGCTTCAAAGAGAATTTGAAGTTTTAAATTGGAGAAATTGAATTGTATAGGCCAATGTTTTTTGACTAAAGTAATAAAACTAGATGTTAAAGCCAAATGATTGTTAATTACTTGGATGATGAGAACTGTGTCGTACTGGGATTTAAGCTTAAATTTAATACTGATTAGAGGTTAACAGCAATGAGTACATGACATGAAAAAACAGATGAGATTAATATTCATTTAAACATGATGTGTTAAAAACACTTTGCTATCAAATCCCTAATAGAATTATAATAGTGGTTTTCTTAAAAAGGCATAGGGTGTCAAGGACAACGAAAACTGGATAATTGATCACAGAAGTAAAACTTTGGAAGCTTGAAAGCAGCAAGTGGTAACTAATTTTGTAGATCTGAGAAAACAGAATTTTCTGCTATTAGTGGGGAAGTCTGGAATTGGTACTGTAGACCCTGGGATGCTTCAGAAATTGGTGGCTTCAGGTACTTCAAAAGAATTGCCCAAAAGCATCTAATAACAAGTAAAGAATTCTTGTAGTACTAGGAAAGGATTTCTTACCTTCAGGTTTCTTCTCTGTTATTCAAATGGAGGATTTCTGTATTTGAGAACTCTGCACACAGCTTGGATTAAGGGTGTCATACTAAAAAAACAAAACAAAACCAGAATTACATAGAAATCTACATGTTGAACCAGGAAAATCATCCCCAGCCTCTTTTCCTCTATTAGTTCTGAGAATACTAGGTGTCAGACTCATAACCCCAGATGTGAGATTGGAAGATTAATTCTGTTATAGCAAACTAATGACCAGGAAAAAAGACCAACAGATAATACCAGATACGGATCCACCCAGGGAAATGGCCCAGATTGATCATCCTGCAGTGACATCTGCCCATTAACGTAGGACTTCCAGATAGCTTTTATACGTTTCATTTTAAGATATGACATTATGGATCATTAAACATTTGAGGATAACCCCAGTTATCCAGAAAGAGGAGGAGATAGAAACAGCAGTTCAAAAAAAAAAAAAAGTTACTGAAATATGTTTGGAAGTAAGATAATTGTATCTCTTTTTTTTAAAGATTTTATTTACTTATTTGACAGAGAGATACAGTGAGAGGGAAGGAACACAAGCAGGGGGAATAGGAGAGGGAGAAGCAGGCTCCACGCCAACCAGGGAGCCTGGAAGCAGGGCTCAATCCCAGGACCCTGGGATCCTGACCTGAGCCGAAGGCAGATGCTCAACAACCGAGCCACCCAGGCACCCCGATAATTGTATCTTTGAAACAAGAAAGGATGCTTGCTATAGAAAAAGTCAGAAATCAAAAGCTCTTAGACATTTAGGATATGAAATAATAGGATTGGGAATATAGAATATGAGATAGAAGAGTTAGAAGTTTAGAATATTAAATTCTTGTAGAAGGTTGGAAGATAAAAATTGAGGAAATCTTCCAGAAAGCAGGGCAAAAAGAGATGTAAAGTAGCAGATATGGAAATTAGAAGATCATACCTGGTGAATTCAACATATGAAAGTTAAGAATTACCAGGATGGGAGAAAATGTGTGGAGGAAATTAATAATAACTGAACAAAAAACTTGGGTTTTCACATTGAAAGTTCGTACAGAATACTCAGCATAGTGATTGAAAAACAAACAACATGTCAAAGTATAGCATAATGAAATTTCAGAGACCAGAAATAAAAGGAAGATCCCAACAGCTTTCCCATATGGAGCATATAAAAAAGAGATTAGGAATCAGTAACAATGGAAAGGAATTGTTAATGAAATAATGCCTTCAAAACTCTTGAAGGAAAGGTATTTCCATACTACTAATTCTGTAACTTGCAAGCTGTCACGTGTGAGAGTAGGCTAAAATTATGAAACATGAGAGGTTGTTAGAATATTTCCTTCAACTGCACTATATTGTTTATAGTATCTCAGGAAGTTACTAGGGGACATGGACTTTATCAAAATGATGAGTTAAATAAAAAAAGAGGAATTCGGGGGCACCTGGGTGGCTCAGTTGGTTAAGCGACTGCCTTCGGCTCAGGTCATGATCCTGGAGACCCGGGATCGAGTCCCACATCGGGCTCCCTGCTCGGCGGGAAGCCTGCTTCTCTCTCTCTCTCTCTCACTCCCCCTGCTTGTGTTCCCTCTCTGGCTGTATTTCTCTCTGTCAATAAATAAAAAAAAATATTAAAAAAAAAAAAAAAGGAATTCTCCAGGAAATAGAAATTAGCATAAGAGAGAAGTAGAGAATACATACCTAAAATGATGGTGAAAGGAGATCCAAGGAGGATGGCTGTGCAGCAGTTCTGAAGAATGATCAGTTCAGATTGGGACAAGAAGAAAAGATTTAGATGGTAGGTCTTTAGAAGCACTTGTATGTGAGCACAGACGAAATAGAGGGGATTTTTGTGATTTTATTCAGAAGGAACACTTACCTATAGTTTTCTTTTCCTATGATGTCTTGGTTTTGGTAGAAAGGTAATAATGACTTCATAAAATGAATTAGGAAATATTTCTTCCTGTTCTGTTTTGGGGAAGGTTTAAGAAGGCTTGGTGTCAGTTATTTACACATTTGGTTTAAAAGTAGATTGCACCAGAGAATCCATCTAATCCTGTTTTATTTTTGGTAAGTTTTTTCATTACATAATCTCTTTGATTTGGTATAAGTCTATTTAGATTTTTCTGCCTCTTCTTGATTAGAGTTTTTTCTAGAAATGTGTCCATTTTATCTAGGCTATTTAATTTGTTCCTATACGATTGTTCCTAGTGTTCCCATGTAATCCTTTTTGCTTCTTATAACACCAGTAGTAATGGTCCTTTTTTTTTTTTTTTTTAAGATTTTACTTATTTATTTGACAGAGAGAAAGATCACAAGTAGGCAGAGAGGCAGGCAGAGAGAGAGAGGAGGAAGCAGGCTCCCTGCTGAGCAGAGAACCCGATGTAGGCCTCTATCCCAGGACCCTGAGATCCTTTTATCATTCTCGATGGTAATAATTTGTCTTTTTTTCTTGGCCAGCCTAGCTGAAGTTTTATAAATTTCATTGATACTTTCAAGGAACCAACTTTTGATTTCATCTGTATTTTCTGTTCTGTTTCATCCATTTAAGCTGTAATCTTTATTATTTTCTTCATCTGCCTGTATGGGTTTAGTTTTCTCTTTCTGTTTTTTTAAAGACAAAGGTTAGGTTATTGAATTGGGATCTTTTTTAATTTAGGCATGTATAACTCTAAATTTCCCTTTAAACTTTACTTTCACTTCATCATTTAAATTTCAGCGTGTTGTTGCTTTTGTTTTAATCTTAACATATTTTATAATTTTGTGTGATTTCTTTGATCTATTGATTATTTAGGAGTTTGTTGCTTAATTTCCACATATTAATTTTCCCTATTTCTTCTGTAACTGCTTTCTGGTTTGATTCCCTTGTGTTTGAAGAACATACTTTGCATGACTTTATTCCCTTAAAATTTTTGAACCTTGTGTTATAGCCTAATATATAGTCTATATTGGAGAATATTTCATGTATACATGAGAAGAAAGTGTTCTGCTGTTTTGAGTGGAGTATTCTGTAGATGTATGTTAAGTCTAGTTAGTTTGTAAAGTCTTCTGTTTCCTTGTGGTTTTCTGTCTGTTTCTATCCATTATTGAAAATAAGGTATATAAGTCACCAATTATTTTTATTTATTTTTGTCTGTTGTCTATTTTTCCTTTCAATTTTATATGTTTCTGTTTCATGTATTTTGAGTCTTTGTTGTTAGGAGTATATTGTTTATAGTTGATCTATAATTTTTGATGAATTGATTCTTTTATTATTATAAAATGTCCTTCTCTGTCTCCAGGAAAACTTTTCTTCCTTCATAGCTATTGTATCTGATAAGAGTATAGCTACTCCAACTCTCTTTTGGTTATAGATTTCTTGGTATATCTTTTCTATCCTTTTACTTTCAGCTTATTTGAATCTAAAGGGCTTTTGAACATACAGTCTATCTCTTTTAGATAACATCTAATTGGATTGTGTTTTTTTTACCCATTCTGTCAGTCACTGGTTTTTGATTGGAATGCCCAATTAATTTGCATTTAATGTAGTTACTGATAAGGGAGGATTTATGTCTGCTATTTTGTTTTCTGTGTTTTAAGATTTTTTTCTGTTGTTCCTTTATTCCCCTACTGTTGCCTTCCTTTGTACTAGATTATTTTCTAGTACCATTTAAGTCATTTTTTTCCCCACTATTTTTTTCATTGTGGTTGTCCTGGGAATTGCAGTTAATAACTTATTTCAGTCTAATTCAGATTAATGTCAATTTCAGTAACATACAATAATTTTGCTTCTGTATAACTGCATTCCTTTTCCTTCCTTTGTACTATTTTTTCATGCAAATTATGTCTCTGTATGTCTTTTAAATCAGAAGAAAAAAGTTGCAAAATTAAAAATTACGCTGTCTTTTATATTTACCTGTTTAGTTACCTTTCCCGTGCTCTTTATTCTTCAGGTGGATTCAAGTTACTATCTAGTGTCCTTTCATTTCAGCCTTCAGTATTTCTTGTATAGCAGGTCTTTTGGCAACCAGTTCTGTCAGTTTTTGCTTATATGTGAATGTCTTAACTTCATTTTCGTAAACAATTCTTGGTTGACAGTATTACTTTTTCAGTACTTTGAATATGTCTTCCTTTTGCCTTTTGGCTTTCATGGTTTCTGATGAGAAATTAACTGTTAATTTAAGGGAGGAGCTCTATATATGTGAAAAGTCACTAACCTATTGGCTTCTTTCAGGATTCTCTGTTTTTTGAGTTTATAGTAGTTCCTTGAACTTTTGGGTGTTAGAGTAATATTTTTCATTAAATTTAGGGGACTTTTCAGGAATTATTTAGATGTTGTTTCTGCCCTTTCCTCTCTTTCTGGGACTCCTATTATGTGTTTGTTGGCATGATTAATGGTGTCTTTCAGGTATCTTAGATTCCTCTCTTTTTTCCCCCTCCTTCATTTGTTTTTCTGTTTTCAGAATAGATAATCCCAATCTTCAGATCTACTGATTTCTTTCTTCTGCCTGCTCATATCTGCTGCTGAAAACTTCTAGTGAGTTTTAAATTTTATTTAACTTCTTTACTTTCTTTTTTTTTAAATTTTTTAACTTTTCAACTCCATTTCTATTTCTTTTTCATGATTTCTGTTTTTGTTTGTGAGACGTCCATATCATTCTTTAGTTTGTTAGACAGATTTCTTTGAACATGTTTAAAGTAAGTGATTTGCGAATATTGCCTAGTAAGTCTAATGTCTGTTTCCTCAAGACAGTTTCTGTTGAGTGCTTTTTGTTTGTTTTCCCATGTATATGAGCCATTCTTTCCTATATTTATAAGTGTTATCAATTTTTTTTTGTTGAAAACTACATTTTAAATAATGTGGCAGCTTTGATAATCAGATTCTCCCCTTCCAAGTGCTTGTTGTTGTTACTGTTTGTTTATTGAACTAAAACAGGTTTTTTTTTTTTTTTTAATTAATTAATTTATTTATTTGACAGAGAGAGATCACAAATAGGCAGAGGCAGGCAGAGAGGGAGGAGGAAGCAGGCTCCCTGCTGAGCAGAGAGCCCAAAGTGGGGCTCTATCTCAGGACCCTGAGATCATAACCTGAGCTGATGGCAGAGGCTTAACCCACTGAGCCACCCAGGTGCCCCAAACAGTTTTTTTTAAAAAACGAATTCTGTAAAATCTGTACTCTTTGTCATGGGTGGCCACTGAAGTTTCTATTCAGTTAGGTTAGTGGTATAATAATTCAACAGAGATGTCCTTAAATGCCTGAAATCTCCCAGTCTCAACATTCAGAAGGGAATTTTATGACTTTGCCTTACTCTTCACTTCCTGCTTGTGCAGAGCCTCTGGTTAGCCAGAGGTGGGTGCTTAGGACCTCTCAGTTTTTTCCTGAAGATGTGCACATCCCTGTGCTTATATGTGACTATCCAGATTCCCAGGAATATATTACCGCTTTTCTTTAGTGCGAGTTTTTCTTTTTCTTTCTTTCTTTCTTTCTTTCTTTTTTTTTTTTTTAAGATTTTTATTTATTTGACACAGAGATTGACCACAAGTAGGCAGAGAGGCAGGCAGAGAGAGAGGGGAGGAAGCAGGCTCCCTGCTGAGCAGAGAGCCCGATGTGGGCCTCGATCCCAGGACCCTGAGATCATGACCTGAGCTGAAGACAGAGGCTTTAATCCGCTGAGCCACCCAGGTGCCCCCAATTTTTCTTTTTAAGCTCTTTGGTTAGTCTATTGTTTGTCTCAGCTCTTATCTACTGCCTCAGTCAGCTGCAATATGAAACAATTGCTTCTGATAGTTTTTGACAAACACCCTTAGGGAAAAATTTTCCTTTGTTTTATTTTTGCGTTGGGTGAGCTCTGAGGTCAAATTAAGATAACTTTAGGAGTGGGGCCTTCCAAGAAACCACCAAACATGTCAAATAATGACAATCCTCAGGGAATGTAGTAGAGGCTCATCATCTTCTGCCTCCCCCCCAACCCCCCATATAGCAGCCAGGCTATTAGTTTTCACCAGGTTTGTGGACTATTGAATTTCAAAGCTACTATACAGCTGGAGTGGCAGGACGGGAATAGGGCAAAATAAAATGCCATAAACATTGGTCTTAAGATTTGGCCATCTTTCTTGAGTAAGTTCTTCCCAGATTGCAGCAAGACTTTGGTTAATTTCTCATTTAGAAAATGTTGACTTTTCTTTCTTATTTTTTTTTTTGCCATTGTCCTTTTTCATTTAATGGAGATGATGATTTTCAAATGTCTTTATTTTGACATTTTTGCCACTCTTGCTGTTGATTTTTGAGAGTTCTGTTTTAGAGTCTTGTTAACGTAGATTCAGACATTTTCTCCAACTCTGTCACTTGTTTTTCCTCTTAATAGGATCTTTCACAGAGTAAATAAAAGATTTTTATTTTGATGATGTCCGGTTTATCATTTTTTTCTTTTATGGATCATGCTTTTGGTGTTATTTCTAAGAATTCTTTTTCTAGGGGCGCCTGGGTGACTCAGGTGGTTAGGCGACTGCCTTCAGCTCAGCTCATGATCCCGGAAACCCGGGATGGAGTCCCACATCAGGCTCCCTGCTCGGCGGGAATCCTTCTTCTCCCTCTTTCACTCCCCCTGCTTGTGTTCCCTCCCTGGGCTTGTGTTCCCTCCCTGGCTGTGTTTCTCTCTGTCAAATAAATAAAATCTTTAAAAAAAAAAAAAAAAAAGAAAAGAATTCTTTTTCTATGTCTAGATCCTAATGATTTTTCTATCTTCTACAGGGGTAATAGTTTTACATTTAACATTTAAATCTGTAATCTATTTAAAATTAGTATTGGTATAGAGTATGAGATTTAAGTTGGTATTCTTTTTCTTTCTCTCTGTATATTTAGTTGCTCCAGCACCAGTTGTTGAAAAGACTTTTTTTTCCATTGAATTGCTTTTACACTTTTGTGAAAAAGTCAACTAGCCATCTTCGTGTAGGGCTTTGAGGAAGCTATGGAAAATACAGAATGAATCCTAGAGGGATAATTCATTTTCTTATATAGGAGACAGTTAGATCCAAAATGAAAAACCAGTATAACCAAATTGTTTGGAAATCAGGTAGGGAAGGGATGGTTAGAGAAGAGATGGTGGATAGTGCTGGTTTTCATACAAGCTTTGTTTAATTCCCAAAATATGCATTTGTATAATTTTAATTAAAAACACAATACTCTAAGGAAATGCCAGTGCTTTACTTAAGTGGAAAATTTAAAACCTTTAATGTCTATATTTTTAATGTCTATATTTTTAATTTTGAAATGTTTTTAATTGTGGAAAAAATACTCAGAATAATGCAAGTAAAAAATATACTACTTCAGAATTCAAAAGTGTGTACCTGCTTAACCTACCTCTAGTCAAGAATTAAAATATTGTGGGGAGGGGCGCCTGGGTGGCTCAGTTGTTTAAGCGACTGCTTTCGGCTCAGGTCATGATCCCAGAGACCCGGGATCTAGCCCCACATCGGGCTCCCTGCTCAGCAGGAGGCCTGCTTCTCCCTCTCTCACTCCCCTTGCTTGTGTTCCCTCTTTGGCTGTATTTCTCTCTGTCAAATAAATAAGTAAAATCTTTTAAAAAAAATAAAAACATTGTGGGGCACCTGGGTGGCTCCATTGTTAAGTGCCTACCTTCGGCTCAGGTCATGATCCCAGAGTCCTGGGATCAAGCCACATCAGGGTTCCTTGTTCTACTTCTCCCTCTCTCACTTCCCCACCTTGTGTTGCCATTCTAACTGTGTTTCTCCCTGTCAAATAAATATTCCTTTCCCTTCCAATCAAACCTTCACCTCTGTTCTTGGGAGACTACCATCTAACCTTTTATGGTAGTCACCTTTTTGTTTTATAGTGTTACTATTTTTCGAACTATATATTTTTTCCCATTAATGAAATTTATATAAATGGATCTTGGCTTTTCCAACATTGTGAGATTCATGTCTATTTTGTTTTGTTTGTTTGTTTTTTTAAAATAAATTTAAGGTTTGTGGCAACCTTGTATCTAGCAAGTCTTTTGTGCCATTTTTCCAACAACATATGCTCACTTCATGTCTTCTTGTCACATTTTGGTAATTCTTGCAACATTTCAGGCTTCTTAATTTTATTTCTGATGGTGATGTGTTATCAGTGATTGTTGATGCTATTATGTAATTGTTTTAGGGTGCCACAAACCACAGCCATATGAGATGGCAAACTTAATAAATGTTGTGTGTTCTGACTCCTTCACTGACTGGCTGTTCCCCTGTCTCTCTCCTTTGACTTGGATCTCCCTATTGCCTGAGAGACAGTGTTGAAATTAGACCAATTAATAACCCTATAATGGCTTCTAAGTTTTTAAGTGAAACGAAGAGTTGTGTGTCTCTCACTTTAAATCAGAAGCTAGAAATGATTATGCTTAGTAAGGAAGGCATGTCAAAAGCTGAGATAAGGCCAGAGGCCAGGCCTCTTGCACCAGTTAGTTGAGATATGAATGCAAAGGAAAAGTTCTGGAAGGAAATTAAAAGTGCTATGCCAGTGAACACATGAATGATGAGAAAGTGAAACAGCCTAATTGCTGATGTAGAGAAAGTGTCTGTGGTCTGGATAGAAGATCAAACAGTTAAAACAGTCCCTTAAGCCATAGCCTAATCCAGAGCAAGAGGCCCTGACTCTCTTCAATTCTGTGAAGGCTCAGAGAGGTGAGAAGGCTGCAGAACTGTTTGAAGCTAGCAGAGTTTGGTTTACAAGGTTTAAGGAAAGACACTTTTTTAGAACATAAAAGGGCAAGGTGAAGCAGCAAGCGATGATGTAGAAGCTGTCGCACATTCTTCAGAAAATATCTAGCTAAGGTAATTAACAAAGGTGGCTACACTAAACAGATTTTCAGAGTAGACAAAGAAGCTTCGTACTGTAAAAAGATGCCATCTAGGACTATCATAGTTAGAGAGGAAAAGCCAATGCCTAGCTTCAGAGGCCTGGCTGACTCTTGACTCGCTAATGTGGCTGGTGACTTTAAGTTGAAGCCAGTGCTATTTACCATTATAAAAATCTTAGGGCCCTTAGAATTGCACTAAATCTGCTCTGCCCATGCTATATAATGGAATAACAAAGCCTGGTTGATAGCGTATCTTTTTATAACATATTTCACTGAGTATTTTAAGCCTACTGTTTAGATCTACTACTTGGATAAAAAGATTCTCTTGTAAATATTACTGCTCACTGATAACGCATTTGATTAAAAGCTCTGACAAAGATGTACAGAGAGGTGGATGTTGTCTTCATGCCTGCTAACCCAGTATCTATTTTGCAGCCCATGGATCAAGGAGTAAATTCAACTTTCAAGCCTTGTTATTTAAGAAGTACATTTTCTAAGACTGTAGCTGCCATAAATAGTGACTCCTCTGATAGATCTGGACCAAGTAAATTGAAAACCTGGATTCGGGGCACCTGGGTGACTCAGTCAGTTAAGTGATTGCCTTCAGCTCTGGTTGTGATCCCAGGGTCCTGGGATCAAGTCCTGCATTGGGGTCCCTGCTCAGCAGGGAGGCTTCTTCTCCCTCTCCCTCTGTCCCTCCCCTCTGTTCATGCTCTCTCGTTCTCAAAATAAATAAATAAAATATTTTAAAAAGAAAAAGGAAAAGAAAACCTGGATTTACCATTCTAGATATTATTAAGAACATTCTTAATTCATGAGAAGTGATCAAAATAAACACATGAACAGGAATTGGAAGAAGTTGAATTCAACCCTTACGGATGACTTGGAGGGTTCAGGACCTCAGTCAAGGCATTAACTGCAGATGTGGTGGAAACAGCAAGAGAACTAGAAGTGGTGTTTGAAGATATGACTGAATGGGTGCAATCTCATGATAAAGCTTGAACCGATGAAGAGTTGCTTCATAGGGATGAGTGAAGAAAAAAAGTGCTTTCTTCAGATGGAATCTGCTCCTGGTGATGATACTGTGAAGACTATTGAAATGACAACAGAGGATATATATATTACATATGCACTTAGTTGATAAAGCAGCAGCAGAGTTTGAGAGGATTTGACTCCCAATTTTGAATGAAATTCTACTCTGAGTAAAATATTACCAAACAGCATCACATGCTACAGAGAAATAGTTCATGAAAGGAAGAGTCAATGCTTGTGGTACACTTCATTGTTGTCTTCTTTTAAGAAATTGCACAACCACCCTAATGTTCAGGAATCAGCACCCTAATTAGTCAGCTGCCATCAACATTGAGGCAAGACCAGCAAAAAGATTATGACTTGCTGATAATCCAGAAAATGTTTAGCATTTTTTAGCAGTAAATTATTTTAAAGTTAAGGTGTATACTTTTTAGAAGACGTAACTGATATTGCACATTTAATGGACTATAGTATAATGTAAACACAACTCTTTTATATGTGCTAGGAAACCAAAAAACTCATTTGACTTGTCTTATTACATTTTTGCTGTATTGAGGCAGTCTGGAACTGAACCTACACTATCTCAGAGGTGTGCTTATACGGTATGGTACATTCTGTGAATAGCCCACATTAATTCTGTTACTGATGGAAATTTGGATTGTTTCTACTTTTTAGACTTTCATAAATAATGCTGCTCTGTATTTCCTCTTAGTGAACACATGCACACATTTATATTTAGTAAATAGGAGTTAAACAGCCTAGTTTTAGAGTGTATTTATGTTTAATTTCAGAAGATATTAAAAACTTTCTTCCCAAAGTGTTTTGTAACAATATAATCTCACCAACACTTTTGTACTTCATCTTCACCAACATCTTCACCAACATTTTGTGTTGTTAATCTTTAATTTTAGCAATTTTAGTGGATGTGTAGTGGTTTTTCTTTCCCATTTCCCTGATTCCAAATGTGATTTTTACCTTTTTGTATATTTATTGAACAGATTTTATAAATATTTTGTGTATATTTGATTGTTATTATGGATTTGTCTTTCTTGTGTTACTGCCCGTTTTTGCAAATTTAGAATTGTTTAATGTTTCTGATGAATTGAACATTTTTTCACCATTATTTCTCGTTGTCTTTGATAATTCTGTTTGCTTTACAGTTAACTAATAACACTGTAGCTACATGGGCCTTAGTGTTTGGGTGGTTCATTTTCTCCCCCCAACCTTTAAGTTTTTCTGTGCCTTTTTGTTTCGGAATTGTTTTATGTATCCATCATATGGTGGATTTTTCTGTCAATCTGATAAAACACGTCATCTTTATTTACAGTGTAAAATTTATTTAGATTTCTTTTAATTATTGATGTATTGGAGCATTAATGTACAATCTAATGTGCTTCCTTTCCTGTTGTGTGCTTTTTCTCACCTTTCTTTGCTGTCTTTTTGCAGTCAAATGCTCTAATCCTGAGCTATACCCCCCCACACACACTCTTGCTGTCTTTTTGGATTAAGTATTTTTATTCTTTCTTTCCCCCATCTTTTTTTTAAAAAACTGTTTTGTCTACTAGCCACAAATCTCATTTTTATCTGAAAATACCCCTCCCCTCCTTTTTAAAAAATTCACCTTAATTTTGAAGGAAAATATCACAGGGTGTAGAACCTGTGCTCTAGTATGTCCCATTTTTTCTGATGATGTCAGCCATTACTTGTATTGTCATTGCCATTTCCTATATGTAGCCATTTTCCCTGGCTGCTCTCAAGGTTTTCTTTTTAGCCTTTAACAGCTTGACTGTGATATGTGTGTAGAAATCGTTCTTAATGTTTATCCTACTTGGGTTTTTGAGATTCTTGAATCTGTAAATTAATGTTTTCTATCATCTGAGATGTTTTGAACCTTTTTATTCTTCTCTTGCATCTTGTACATCAGTGTTGTGTTGGGTTATATTTATGTCGGACTGCCTGATATTGTCCTAATGGTCTCTGAGACTGTTAATTTTTCTTCATTTTACTTTCTGTTTTCTGTACAGTTTTATTGCCGTATTTCAAGTTCACTGATTCTTTGCTACCTCTAATCACCCCTTTCTATTTTTTTAAATAATTTATTTTATTTTTTTCAGTGTTCCAAGATTCATTGTTTATGCCCCATACCCAGTGTTCCATGCAATTTGTGCTGTCAATACCCACCACCAGGCTCACCCATCCCCCCACCCCCTCTCTTTCAAAACCCTCAGTTTGTTTCCCAGAGTCCAAAGTCTCTCATGCTTCATCTCCCTCTCTGATTTACCTCAGTTCACATTTCCTTTCCTTGTCCCAGTGTCCTCATGTTACTCCTTATGCTTCACAAGTAAGGAAACCATATGATATTTGACTTTCTTTCCTTGGCTTATTTCACTCAGCATAATATCCAGTTCCGTCCATGTTGCTACAGAAGTTGGATATTCATCCTTTCTGATGGAGGTGTAATATTCCATTGTATATATGGACCATATCTTCTCTATCCATTCGTCTGTTGAAGGGCACTTTGGCTCTTTCCACAGTTTGGCGATTGTGGCCATTGCTGCGATGAACATTGGGGTACATATGGCCCTTCTTTTCACTACATCTCTATCTTTGGAGTAAATACCCAGTAGTGCAATTGCAGGGTCATAGGGTAGCTCTATTTTTAATTTTTTTTTTTTTAAGATTTTATTTATTTGACAGAGAGAAACACAGCCAGAGAGGGAACACAAACAGGGGGAGTGAGAGAGGGAGAAGCAGGCTTCCTGCCAAGCAGGGAGCCTGATGTGGGAGTCGATCCTGGGCCTCCGGGATCATGACCTGAGCTGAAGGCAGTTGCTCAACCAACTGAGCCACCCAGGCGCCCCTATTTTTAATTTTTTTAAGGAACCTCCACACTGTTTTCCAAAGCGGCTGCACCAACTTGCATACCCACCAACAGTGTAAGAGGGTTCCCCTTTCTCCACAGCCTCTCCAACACTTCTTGTTTCCTGTCCTGTTAATTTTGGCCATTCTAACTGGCGTAAGGTGGTATCTCAATGTGGTTTTGACTTGAATTTCCCTGATGGTTAATGAAGATGAACATTTTTTCATGTGTCTGCTAGTCATTTGTATGTCTTCTATAGAGAAGTATTTGTTCATGCCTTCTGCCCATTTTTTGATGTGATCATCTGTTTTTTGGTGGTTGAGTTTGAGGAGTTCTTCAAAGATCTTGGATATCAGCCCTTCGTCTGTAGTGTCATTTGCAAATATCTTCTCCCATTCCATGGCTTGTCATTTTGTTTTGTTGACTATTTCCTTTGCTGGCTAATCACCCCCTTCTGTTGATTTTTTTTTTTTTTTAAATTTCAGTTATTCTACCTTTCAGTTTTATTTTTCATGGTTTCTATCAATTCTTTGGGTTTGTCTTCTTTTATTTATTTATTTTTCTTAGAAAAGATTTTCTTTATTTGTCAGAGAGAGAGAGAGAGGACAAGCAGGGGGAGCAGCAGGCAGAGCAGGCAGAGGGAGAAGCAGGCTCCCTGCTGAGCAGGGAAACCCAATACAGGACTTGATCCCAGGACCCTGGGATCATGACCTGAGCTGAAGGCAGTTGCTTAATGGAGCCACCCAGGTGTCCCTGAATTTATTTTCTTTTAATATTTGTTATACAGTTAGGAAAGCTGCTTTGAGTTCTTTATATGCTAACCCTAACATTCAGGGTATTCAGGATCAGTATCTACTGATCCTTTTTTCCTGAGTATGGAGCACAGTTTACTCTTTCTTTGTATATGATATAATTTTGATTCAAAACTGGACATCATGAATATGTTTTAGTGACTCTGCTTTCAATGTTCTTGGAATTGTTGGGTGAAATTTATAGTCTGATTTTGATGCCTGCTCTGTGATTTTTCTTGCTCCTAGAGATTCCACTAATTTCCACCTACTCTCCTGGGCTTGGGTTCTGTCCTCTGGCACTTCAGCTTTATAAGACTTAAGCTTCCTGTTGCCCAAACTATGCATACTTGAGAAATTCATGCTCTTGAAAAAGCATCAGTAGTATAGCTCTGTTTTTCAAGTGTAAAGATACTGACCTCTGCTAACTTTTTCCCCTTGACCTCTTTAGTTGTTCTCTGTGCAAAATAGTTAATCAGTCATCCAGTAATTTGGGCAAAATTTATACTCAGAATTTTTGTTTGACTGCTTCACTGGTTCTCTTACTGCCATGTTCTTTTATTTAAATTTCCATTTAAATTTTAGCTGACTCTGTAGGCTTAAATTCTGAGCCCCATGGTAATATCTTTTTCCGGAGATGATTTTAGTTTGCACCACACAAAGTAATGTTGATCATTACTTGTATTGTATGGGGTCTTCAGCAGTCTGGGATTACTTTAATTAAATATTAGGGATTGAGGTGTTTTTTTTTTTTTCACGTAAATATCTTTCGGTAGGGCTGCAGTCCATGCAAGGGCTTGTTTACTTCTGGCTCACTAGAGTTTGGTTCTTTGGGCAGCATTTAGCACGGTTCTGACCTTTTCTGAACCTTGCATTCCACCTTTGGTTCCATTAGATCTGTAACAATGTTAGAAATAATGATCAGTTTCTCAGCAGCCTCATCTGGATTGGCAAAAACCCCCAAGGCAGAGAAGTATCCTTAGGTGCTAGGTGGTTGTTGTTTTTTAAGATTTTATTTATTTATTTGAGAGAGAGAGAGAGAGCGTGGGAGCGTGAGTGGGGGGGAGGGAGAGTGAAGGGCAAAGGGAGAAGGAGAAACAGACTCCCTCCTGAGCAGGGAGCCCAATAGGGGGGCTGAATCCCAGAGAGCCGGGATTGTGACCTGAGCCAAAGGCAGCCACTTGACCGACTGAGCCGCCCAGGTGCCCCAGGGTGCTGAGTTTGTATCTGTAGGTTTCCATCCTGTCTTAGCTGCTGGCCTGGTCATTCTTTACTGTTGTGTTAGCTTTTTGGTGCCTTCAGATTGATTGTTTTTAATATTTTGTTCAGTTTCTCTAGTAGGTTTTAGTAGGAGAATTAGTAAATATTTACTATTCTGCTATTAACTGCAATTATTTCAGGCATGTTTAGATTGACAGGTGCATATGATATCATTGTGATAGTATTTATATCTCATGGCTTGGGTTTTTTCTGTATTGGCTTCATTCCTAATTATGTTAGGAGGTGGCAGAAAAAGCTACTGGCTACTCTGACGTGCATAGTTCTGTTATTTCTACTGAAGAGTATACCTTTCCTAGTACTTGCAGACATCCTGAGAAGGATTTTTAATTTCCCACTCTGGTCTACATTCTCATCCATGAACAAATTACTGTGAGTACCTGAGGAATTCTCATCAGCCTGGGTATCACTTGTTCATTCCTCAATTCAGGGCCCTGTGATGGGTACCATTTTAACAGTTGAGTAAGAGTGTTTTGTTAATGGACAGGCAGGGTGCAATTAACATAAATAGGAAAGGGAATGATAGGTAAGATAGATTGCTCTATAATAGTTTTCATGGATTTTTGGAGTATCCTGAAAATTTTCATTATATGGTTGAATCTAGTAAAGCTGTCTAGCAACAGAATTTCATAAAAAATAATAGTTGGCTAGAAACATTACTTGTAGAAATGATATTGCTCAGTTTATACATCTCTTGAGATTGACAAACTGATGAAATGTTTTGTAGAGTCACTGCTAATAAAACATTAAAATAGACTTTTATGTCTTTTTTCCCCTTGCCTTCAAAAAGTAAGATCTAGACCAGTTGTTAATCTAAAATATTTCTTCTATGGATAGGAATAATTTAATATGGTATCTTTAGGATAGAGTTGTATCAGTTAGCTATTACTGTGTAAGAAACTACTCTAAAACTTGGTGGTTTAAAACACATACGTATTATTAAAACAAATCTGTGAGTCAGCTGAGCAGTATTTCTGGTCTTGGCTGGGCTTGTTTATGAGTCTGCATTTAGCAGCAGTTCAGGAGGGTGGCTTTGCTGCTCCTGGCTGGGTTCCCTACGATAGCCTGTGGTGGAACATTGGGCTGTCTTGTTTCCTCCAGCAGATTAGACTGGGCTTGTTCTTATGGTGGTAGCAGGATTCAAAGAGCAGAAGCATGCAAGGTCTCTTGAGGTTTAACTCAGAATTGGCAAATTGATGGGCGTTGCAGTCTATTGGTCTTCCTTATAAGGAAGCCTAGAGCTAAAGGGAAGGGGAAAAGGCTGCCTCTTGATGGGTGGAACTGCAAAGCCTCATTGCCAAATACATGGATAATGGAGTAGTGTAGAATTGGGGGTTTTTTTGCAGACAGATTTTTGATTCGTGCTGAAAGCTAATTTCTGTATTTCCTCTAGGGTGAGCACTGTTATATTTCAGTAGGAATTGTGTTTGAGTATGGAAGTTTAGGCAGGTATAAATGAAATACATCAATCTGTTGGGAGGTCCATATGACTCTAGTTATACTTGTTTTATAGGATATATCTGATGACATTTTGGAAGCATTGCTCATGCATTGAATTACCAATTGTAGAGTAATTGTAGTACCAGTGGTAGGTGTTGAAAGATGATTAATTTCTGTGTTTGTTCTTTTTTGGTTATAAATGGCAGGGTTTTGTTTTGTGCTCATTATTATTACTCTGACTTCTTTAATTTGAGATTTCATTGTTTTCCCAAGCTTATTAATATTTGCATATTGTGATCTTAAGTGGATTTGTTAAGTATAATTGACATATAATAAATCTTATGTTTTATGTGTATAATTGAATAGATTTGATATCTATATACATCCAGGAAACCGTCACCACAATCAAGATAATAAGCATATCCTTTACCCTCAAAATGTTCCTTGTGCTCCTTTTTAATTCTTCCATATGTACTGCTTCTCCCCTTTTGCAGTATATAATCTTTTTGTTTGTACCTTTTTTCACTCATCATAGTTGTTTTCCGGTTCATCCATGTTGCATGTATCAATTCACTGTCTCTTACTCCATTATAAAGCTATAATGTAAGGGTTCACATGTTCATGGATGTTTTTTCCTTCAGCTTTTGGCTGTTACAAATAAAGGTGAACACTTGTATATAAATATTTAGATGAACACATACTTTCTTTGGGTAAATACCTAGGAGAGTGGAATGACTGGATCATATATGTAGTAGGTATATATTTGATACTTTAAGAAAGTGTCAAAACTACTTTTTACAAAGTAGTTTTACCATTCATCTTCCTGTATGAGTGTGTGAGAGTTTCAGTTCCTTCACACATTTACCAACATGTGCTTCGGTTGGTCTAATTTGAGCCATTCTTATAGTTGTGTAGTGATAATTTATTATGACTTTGTACTTTTCTAATGACAAGTGATTGTGTATTTTCGTGTACTCCACATTCATGTATGTTTGGTGAAAGATTTTACCAAAAGATTTGTGGCTTCAAATCTTCAGCCCATTTTGTGAATGGATTGTTTTAATTGAGATTTTAAAAATGGATTTATTGAGAAATAATTGACATGTAGTGAAGTACAAAGTGCACAGTATAAGTTTTGAGGTATGTATACACTTAGGAAGCTATCACCACACAAACAAGATACTAAATACATTTATCACACCTGAAAGTTTCCTCATGCCATTTTGAGGTTCTTCCTTTTTGAGCCACATTCCCCTTTTGGGTCTGCCTTTCAAAAGCTTTTAGTCTACGGTTACTGTAGTCAGTGCCACCTGAATTAAGAGGTTTTCCACTCTGTTTGAAGGAAACAGGTCTTATTTTTGGCTTTTGTGACTAGGGCAGTAATCCTTGTCATCCTTTTGAGTGGCTCTTTCCTTGACCTCGAGCTTGTTTTAATAATTTACTTATAGGTGTTCTCGCTCTGTGCACTTGTCTTACTTAATGGGTGTTCTCGCTCTGTGTAGTTGTCTTCTCCCTAGAACTCTGCTCTGCTGTTCCTAGCTGTCTTAGCTTTGGACTTCCAATTCAGTCTCCTCAATTTATGGAAACCACCAGATTCTGCCTGAGTATCCCATCCCCAGGTGAGGGTCTGTAGTAAGTTGGGGTTGTTGGAGGGTTTACCTCATCTGTTTCCCTTCTCTTAGGGTTCACCCTCTGTATTTGCCTGTCTTATATACCAAAACTGTCATTTCATATACAGTTCTGGTTTTTTAGACTTTTCAGATGGAGGGCAAACTCAGTCCCTGTTAATCCATCTTGGCTGTTGTATGTATTTTTCTTTCCTTGGTACTTATTTATTTTTTAAGTGGTATTAAAAAACATTAAATTTACCGTATTAACCATTTTACTGTACAGTTCAGTAGTGTTAAGGATATTCACATTGTTGTGCAGCAGATCTCTAGAACTTTTTATTTTGCAAAACTGAAACTCTGTACCCATTAAACCCTAATTTTGTCACCCCCTCACTTTCAACCCTTGGTTAACAACCATTTTTACTTTCTTTCTGTGATTTTTGACTACTGTAAATACTTCATATGACCGAAATCATACTGTGTTTGTCTCTTGTTTGGCTTATTTGGCTTATTTAGCATAGTGTTCTCAAGGTTCATCCTTAATGTGGCTTGTGATCGGATCTCCTTATTTTTAAAGGCTGCACAATATTCCATTACCATGTTCCATGTATATACCACATTTCCTTTATTCCTCTGCTTGGCTGTTGTGAATAATGCTACAATGAGCATGGGTATGTAAATCTGTCTTTGAGAATCTACTTAGAATTCCTTTGGATATACACCCAAAACTGGGATTGCTGGATCATAGGGTAATTCTATTTTTAATTTTTTTAAAGATTTATTCATTTGAGAGAGAGAGTGCATGCATGCAAGCAGAGGGAAAGGAAGAAGGGAAGCAGACTCCCTACTGAGTGTGGAGCCTTGCTTAGGGCTTGATCTCACCATCCTCAGATTGTGACCTGAGCTGAAACCAAGAGTTGGACACTTAACCAACTAAGCTACCCAGACACTCCTGTAAATGAGATTTTCATAGTTTTGTTTTCCAGTTTGATCCTTATTAGTATATAGAAATGCAGCTGATCTTCACATGCTGTTATTCTGAAATTTGCTGAAATCATTTATTATTTTTTAAGACTCTTTAAGATTTTCTACCTAAAAGGTCATGTTATCAGCAGATAATTTTACTTCTTCCTTTCCAATTTGAAGATCATTTGTTTCTTTTTTCCTGTCTGTTTGCCCTGACTAGTACTTCAGTACCATGTTGAATGGAAGCAGCAAGAGTAGGTATTCTTAGGGTACCTAGCCATCACAGTTGGTGGAACACTATGACTCTTGATCGCAGGGTTGTGTGTTAGAGCCCCACACTAGGTATAGAGATTACTTAAAAATAAAATCTTTTTTTTTTTTTTTTTAAAAAGAGTAGGTATCCTTCCTTTCTTAATCTTAGAGGAAAAACTTCACATCTTTCACTGTGATGCTAGCTGTGAGACTTTGACTTGTGACTTTTATTATGTTGAGGTAGTTTTCTTCTATTTTTAGTTTGTTGGGTGTTTCTGTCATGAAAAGATGTTGGGTTTTGACAAGTGCTTTTTCTGCACCAATTGAGATGATCATGTGGTTTCTGTCCCTCATTCTTTTAATTTGGTATATTACCATTCTTGCATCCCAGGAATAAATCTACCTTAGTCAATGCGTGAAATTTTCTTAATGTATTAAGTTTGATTTTTAGTATTTTGTTGAGGATTTTTGCTCAGTATTCATCCAGGTGTATTGATCTGTAGTTTCTCATTGTGTCCCACACTCACCTACACAATATCCTAATTATATTATCCTTTTTAGGTATGGATTGAAAAAGTACTTCCCGTCAAACTTCATTATAAATTCCCCTTTAAAAAATGAAGTGTTTATAGTGACCTGGTTTGACTTTTTGGGGAACAAATGCAGTTACAAGTTTTTTTTTCTTGGACTTTGAAATATAACTGAACAGAGCAAAATGAAAAATAAAAAAGAACTGAAGTCAAAGTTAGTTACTGTCTTTATGTGGTGGTTGTGGATTGTGGTGTATATATATTATGCTTATATATATAAAGTATATATATAATGTTTAACATTTTAAGCATTTTAAAGTATAGGTAAGTGGCATTAAGTGCATTCACATTGTTGTTGCAAACATGTATATCCTTTGTAATAGTCTGCTAGGGCTGCAGTAATAAAATATCACTGACTTGGTGGCTTGAGCAACAGAAATTTATTTTCTCACAGTTCTGGAGGCTTGAAGTCCAAACTTAGGGTGTTAGGTTTATTTGAGGCTTCTCTCCTCAAGATGGCTAGTTTCTTTCTGTGTCCTGTTATGGCATTTCCTCTGTGCATCCATCCCTAGTTTCGTTTTCTTCTTATAAGGACACCAATCCTATCGGATTAAGGACCCATTCTTATGTCCTTATTTAACCTCAGTTAACCTTTTTGAAGGCCCTTTTTGCAAATGCAGTCACATTGGGAACTAGAGTATCAACATATGAACAGTCCTGTTCATAGCACCTTTTTTACATAGTGCTTCTGGTTTATTTCCTAGAGAACCTACCATCCTCAGTATAGTCATTTCTTATTGTTGTTCTAACAAATCATCACAACATAGGTGGCTTTAAACAACAAACTTACTGTCTGACAGTTCTGAAAGCCAGAAGTCTGAAATCAGTATCACTGGACGGAAATCAGGGTGTCAGCAAGGTTATTATCTCCAAAAATTCAAGGCCATTTTTGTCATTCCCTCACATTTTGCAATTCATAGTAGACTTTTAGTGTTCTCACTGTGATTTATAGCTTAGCTTGTAGTAGGTCACAGTACCCAGTTCTGGGTGGGTAAAGATTAGTGGCAGTGGGTGGCTGAGAGAATATTCTCATCTCTTCTAGACATTACACAGAAAATTCCAGGTCTGAAGTTTTTAGTGTGTGGTCCTGGAAGTAGCATCACCTTAGGAACTTAGAAGCTCAAATCTTTAGGCTCCAACTTAGAATTACCAAATCAGGAACTTTGAAGGTGGGGACTAGCAGTCTGTATAACAAGCCCTTCGGATGATGCTGATGTGTGCTAAAGTTTGAGAAACACTGTATTAGGTTGTTGACATTAGTAGTGTTAAGACCATATTCACCTTCTTCTCTTTTCTGCTTCAGTCTAATACTTCAATGAATCTAGAATTTATAGTCCACAAACTTTGTTTTCTGTAGGGGTGCAAACATTTAGTAGCAAAGTCTTGGTATTGATCAGTGAAATTAATTCACTCAATAAAAGTTTGCACTGGGCTGGTTTTTATCAGTTGTCTTTTTACTTAGATGTGGGTATTTCATAAAGTAATGTTAATGGATTCAGAAGTGATGTGAATATCTTTTTTTCTAATCTTTGATTCGGCCTACATTGTTGCACTTGTATTATGTGCCACCCAGTGAAAATGCTGAAATAAGATGAATGAATTCTTGTCCTCCATGTGTCCATAGTATAGTTCAGAAAACACTTAAGTAAACAGTTGATACAGAGCTATCACCCGTTTCTATAGCAATGAGAAACACCGTAGCTGAAGAAATTAAAGAAGGATCTTTCAAGGTGACTGAGCTAAATATTGCAAAACTAGTTAAAAAAGTGTTAGCAAAGTTAAAGAGAGATAGAAATAGGTATAGATCACCGTGTGAAGCAGCGAGAACGCTGAGAGGGCACGAAGGCTGTTTGGGATTTGCAGGGGTTTATATTAGAAACCTGGAGCGAATGGGAGAGTGAAGATTGGAGATAATCGATAAGGATGAGATCGTTGATGAGTACTGTTGAAGGACTTTAAGCATGGATGTGATATCCTCTGGATAGCCACTGCACAATGATAACTTGCATGATTCTGGGAAGAATAAATTTGAGATGGTAGTCTGGAAATAGAATAGTTATAGGAATCTAGGTGAGAATGGCAGTAGGTATGGTGGTGCCCTATTTTGTGAATAAGAATTCAAAAGAATAACAAGTTAGTTTCATTTTGGGGAAGGAGATGTGTAGAGTACAGGATAAGACATACTGAGTTTTCAGAATTTGTAGAATGTGATAAAATTAAGGGTAGATAATTTTTCAAGTCAATTTTCAGTGGAATGTTGGGGGTAGCTGTTACTTTATACTAGATTGTGAATTAAATTGAAGAAGCTGGAGAATATCAATATATATACTATCCTCTAGAATAATGGTCCTTGGCATTTAGTATTTAATCATTGTTAACCATTATTATATTTACTGATAGTACATAACAGTAAATACCATCTCATACTGTTTTCTTCAGCTTTTTGGTATATCTTTTGGTATATATGTAATAGTATTAGATAAACATCTAGATAGAAGTGTGTGTTTTATTAACAAATACTGATTTTAATTGCTGTACTACTAAAATTAATGAAAATAAGTTATCGTAAATTTTTGAAAGAGCTAGAAAGTTTGTCACTTTAATAAATTACTCATTAAAAATATGGTATTTCGCAAGTTTCCTAAAAGTGTAAAGTGGTCATGTTTTAGTTGAACCACTTTTCTGGACACATGTTATGTCAAAATGATTTGCGGTTTTTAATTTCAAAGAATAAGTGTATTATAGATGTACTTATTGATGCCTGACACAAAAATTAAATGATGGTCTTTACATGTATTCTTTCAGGTTTGAGTTAATTTCGAATGAGATTGTTTTTGCAACGAGATGTTAATAAGACAAAATCTAGGTAAGTAGAAGTCTACATTGTTAAATGTTATATATCGAAGTAGAAAGAGTACAAAAAACTTATGTTTTAAAAATGTGCCTTCAAGTTCAGAATTAATGAGGTTTTCAATAAAATTTTGAAATACAAAGATTTGACTTTGTACTTGCTCCAGTTGATTTGGTGAGAGTAACTATTAATAAAGTCATCAAATTATGCAACTAAATTCTTAGTTTTCATTCCTTTATGTTGAGTTTAACTTAAGTGTGTAACTATTAAACATGTTAGAGAATTGAGTTGGTGTTTGGTTTAGCTATTCAGAAAACAGTTCAGTAAGAGATTTGCTTCAGTGTTCTCTTAGGGGATTATAGTGCTTGAGTTGTTTTTGCCTTTATGAATTTTCTTATTTCTATTGATGAAGCACTTCCATAAATTGATTAAATTTGCCAAATTGTGATTTCTTTGTTACTGTCATGTTCAGAATAGAAATGATTGTTTCAAAGAGTATCTGTACTGAATGACTTTTCTAATTTAGCGTTCTGATTTGCTTTAATTTTTTTAAGACTGTTGACTTTCAGGAAATTGAATTGTGATCATGTACTTTTTTGGCCTGAAATGTAAAAGAATGGTTTTTAATAATATAAACTGTTGAGATGTTAAAAAGACTTACTGTCTTTTGGCAAGTGAATATGGCTTCAGGATATAAACAGATTAAAAAGAATACTTAAATTGTAGTTAATTTAGTCTTTCTCTAATCTAACCAGGTGTTTAAGCTGTCGGAAACTTGCTGATCTCAAAGTTTAAAAAAAGAAAGTAAAAAACCTAGAATGAGAAGTGCTGTAGTTGAATAATATGCAGTTAAACAGTATATTCTTAGAAAGTGGTTTAGGCATAATTTGAAGGAGAGTTTCCGTTTTATTGCTGTTAGGTAATAATAATTGTAGTGGTAGTGTGAAGAGAACTTATTGTGCTCTATATTGTGTAAACTGCTTCTCATGCCTACTACAAAGTACTTGTAGTACTTTCTGTAAGGTAGGTACTACTGTGTAGAAAATTTCTACTTTTTTGGTTTATAGTGAACTATTTCTTTTCTTCAGGAAGAGTACATTATCTCCACAGCATCTATTATAAGGAACACTTGTCTGTATATCTTCTTGTAGGAAGAAGAAGCTAGACTTTTGTACTTAAGGTCTTATAGGGATTTTGTTTGTTAGTTGAATATACAGTGTGTTAGAACCTTTATTTTGATTTCTTGTAAGTCCAGTGTTGCTTAAGGGATGACACTGGTTTAACTTATTCTGATCCTGTTCTACCACAATTACGCATTTTTTTCTTAATTCAGTAAAATATGACTTATATTTTTATATAAATTAAGTTGCAATTTATATATGGTCAAATTTAAAGTATAGAGCTGCAAGAAGTTTTTACATATATGTTCACACATGTAACTACCATAGAGATCAATATGTAGGACATTTTCATTGTTCAGAAAATTCCTTGTACACTTCCCTTTCCAATCCAATAATCTTTTCCCCCTGAGATAAGCATCTTCTTGAATTTTATCAGCATAGCTTAGTTTTGCCTGTTCTTGAATTTTATGTATATAGAATTATATAATATGCACTCATTTATATGTGACTTTTTTCAATCAATATACATCTTATTCTGTATCAGCAGTTCATTATTTTTTATCACTTTTATCCATTGTATGACCATGCTACAAATTTTTTATGTAGTCTCTCTGTAATTTTGTTTATTGCAGTAACCAAGTCTCTGACCTTATTTTCCTTCCTGTAGTTGTCTTCTTTACTTTTCGCCTATCACCGGCACAATAAAATGTAAGCTCCATGACATGGCAAACAATGGTCTTACTGCAGCTATTCCAGAATGCCTAGAATTATCTGAATAAACTAAGTCTGATAATTCATATATTTAGTTTTAGTCCTAAATATATGTTGTCACTCTTCCCCCAGCCTCTCACTTCCCCAACCGTCATTATCCTTTCTCTTGCTCATCAGCTTATTTCCTGAAATAGTCCATCTCAAGCATTATCTTATCCTTTGAGCCAGACCTGGCCATACTGCAGTAATAGTGTTTTCTTGACTGGACTGTGAGCTCCTTGAAGGTAGACATCATCAATGTTGTACTTACCTTAGTAGCACAGTGCCAGAGTACTGCCTGGAATGGGATGAGGACACTGGCACAGTTGCTGTTGGGCTGTAGGAAGGAGCCAATGAGGACAATACGGAAGCAGCAGTATAGATATTTTGGAAAGCAATAAGATATCCCCCAAGTCTCCTTTCAATCCATTTGAAAAAAATGGCAAGTAATGTTCTTCATTGCAATCTTAAGGAAAACTGTGTTGGTTTTGATTACTCTTCAAATGAAGGCATTAATCCATGTTATGGAAATTGGAGTGTTTGCTACTAATGGTATTCTTTTTGTGAGTTTGTACTAGTTATTTCTTTAAAGATTTTAAAGGATGTAGGGGCACCTGGGTGGCTCAGTTGGTTAAGCGACTGCCTTCGGCTCAGGTCATGATCCTGGAGACCCAGGATCGAGTCCCACATCTGGCTCCTGGCTCAGCGGGAAGCCTGCTTCTCCTTTTCTTGCTCCCCCTGCTTGTGTTCCCTCTCTGGCTGTGTTTCTCTCTGTCAAATAAATAAAATCTTTTAAAAAAAAAAAAGATTTTTAAAGGATGTATTAGACTAATACCAGTAGAAGATTAGGAAGACTGGTCACATCTATAAAGAAAACTTTCTCATTTTCCTGAGGGTAAAAAAAATTGTGGAGTAGAGAAGAAAATTGAATCATAGTCTGGAATTGTGATAACATTTTTGATTTTTATAGCTTAGGAAGTTTGCTGTTTGATTAAAAAGTATTTTTAAAAATTTGTTTTTATCATTGTACGTTTGTAGTAAATAAATAATATGCTTAAGAAACTTTTAAAATATAGTAAAATACTTTACACTAGTTTGTTTCTTGAAATTAGGCTGCTTGGGTTGGCTATTATAGTCACCTAGGGGATTTTTATGCCTTCTAGCAAGTCCAAAGCAAGGAGAGGTTCTTCCTCACTGGGATCAATTTGTTGCTTTTCCTCTCTACAGCTTCTGTCATAAAGGTTGAATACAGAGTTGGACATTAACGCCATCTCATGCTGTTTCTTCTGATCCCTACAAGGATTTTCTTAGACATAGATTCTTATCAAATGTTACAACTTTAGTTGTTTTACTTCATCATGGATGTGAAGTATGTTTAGTTTTCTTGTTGATAAAATGTGAGTATTCAGAGAAATACAGCCTTCAGTTTGTTTGATTTATATGTACTTGAAAGATTTTAGGCTAGTTTTTCTTCTCAGAGGCTGAAGGTATACTTCAGTTTCAGACTCTTCCTCTTCATTCTGTGCTTCAGTATTTTATGTGGTCAGCCACTGCTTTTCTCATCTTGCAGAATCCCTGAATCCAAGGGTTTGAAGTTCTTTGTGTATACTTACTTACAGTAGCTATTTTCCTTCATTTTCAAATTAAGCTCTCCATGCTTCACTCTCTTTAGTAGCAATGTAGATGTGTGCTGCCCTTTGTTGTAAAGAAAGACTTTTAAATAAAAAAAAAAAATTTGTTCTTCATTCTAGATGAGATTGCACAGTATACATTTGACCTTTTCCAAATATATTGCCTAGTAACATTTAGTATTTTTGAAATTTTATTTTTTTATGGAAGTCACATATACTTACTTACTTATGAGCAAATGGTGTACAGATGTTTAGAATAAGTAAAACTCTCCTCTCTCACCCCGCACTGTATTCCCCATAAATTATCAGAAATAGCTGATATGTATTCTGCGTCTTTCTCTTTCCATTTGCCAGTATATCTTGGACATGTTTCCATATGTGGATTACATTTAATATCATTGTTCCCTTGTTGATAGAGATACTTTGGTAAATCTCAGGGGTTTTTGCTTGTATATGCAGTGCTGCAATAAACAGTCTTCACTACATTATGGGAATTTTGTGGGAATGTAAGATAATTTACAGCTGGGTCAGTGTATATGTGCACTTTAATATCTGATATTGCAAAATTACAATGAGATGATATTACTTAATATTTTTGTTAGCAATGTTTGAGAATACCGTTCTCCACACCCCACCAAGTATTATTAACTCATTTTTTTTAAAGATTTTATTTATTTATTTGGTAGACAGAGAGGCAGAGAGAGAGGAGGAAGCAGGCTCCTTGCCAAGCAGAGAGCGACTCAGGACTCAATCCCAGGACCCTGAGATCATGACCCGAGCTGAAGGCAGAGGCTTAACCATCTGAGCCACCCAGGCACCCATTATTAACTCATGTTTTAATCCATGCCAGTCTAATAAGTGAAAACTGGAACTTATTGGTGCATTTTTTTTAGAAGGATTTTGGGGGCGCCTGGGTGGCTCAGTTGGTTGGGCGACTGCCTTCGGCTCGGGTCATGATCCCGGAGACCCGGGATCGAGTCCTGCATCGGGCTCCCTGCTCGGCGGGAAGCCTGCTTCTCCCTCTCTCACTCCCCCTGCTTGTGTTCCCTCTCCAGCTGTGTTTCTCTCTGTCAAATAAATAAAATCTTTAAAAAAAAAAAAAAAAAAAAAAGAAGGATTTTGAATTTCCAGGTCTTTGGAGAAAGCAGAATTAATTCAATGCAAATCAGAACATCCAATTAATAAATGATTTTGTTAACAGAATTAACCCATTTACTATGGGCTAGCAGTACTTCAGATGGTAGAGCATCTACTGGTCTTTCAACTCCTTCGGTCTTCTGATGGTAGACTTCACCTTGAAGTGGGAGCGGTGTTATAATGGTAGGTCCAGGCACCACTGGCTACTGTTTTCATGTAGGAACCACAATACCAGATCCTGACAGCTTGTCTTTTCCTCTTGGTTTTGCGAGAGAGGAAGCAAGTGTATTTGGCATGCTGACTTATTTTACTCTTCACCATTTTTCTGAGGGAGGGACCATAGTGGGTCCTGTATTTATCTATGGTTCTGACCTTCTTGGGTGGTGTGTGTAATGATACTGTTGCAAACTTGAGAGAACTGTCACTGTGTTTTAAATTTACATTTCCTAATGACTAATGATGCTAAACATCTTTTCAAGTGATTATGTGCAAAAAATTTTTATCTTCTCTTAGGTGAACATGTCTGTTCATGTCTTTTGCTCCTTTTCTAGTTGGATTGTATATATATTTTTACTATTGTTTTGAGAGTTATGTGTTCTAGCTACTCATTCTTTATTAGATGGGGTTTTTCTAAGTTAAGTTCCAGTCTGTAACTTGTGTTTCTGTCTTCTTAAGAGGGTCTTTAAAGTTCTACATTTTCATGAGGTTCAATTTAGCACATATTTTGGGTTTTTTGGAAGTAGTGTTGTGATTTTAATTTCAGATTCTGTATGTTCATTGTTAGTATATGGAAATAAAATTGATTTTTTTCCAAGATAGAATTCACCTAAAATATATTAATTTTAAAGTAAAAAATTCAGTGACTTTTTAGATTTGCAATATTGTTCAAGTATCACCTCTAACTAGTTCCATTATATTTCATCACACCCAAGGAAACCCTGTACCCATTAAGCAGTCATTCCTCATCTTTCCTCTCCCCAGTCCCTGGAAACCACTAATCTGCTTTTTATCTCTATGTCTTTACCTGTCCTGGATATTTCAAATAAAAGAGATTGTGCAGTATGTAACCTTTGTGTCTAGCTTCTTTCACTTAGCATCTTTTTGGTATTTTTTGTTTGTTTGTTTTTAAACATTTATTAGAGAGCACATGAGCAAGCATGAGCTGGCTAGAGGGCAGGAGGGGAGGGAGGAGATTATTCCCTGATGAGTGGGGAGCCTGATGTGAGGCTCGATCCCAGGACCCTGAGATCATGACCTCAGTGGAAGTTAGATGCTTAACCAACTGAACCACCCATGTGCCCCAATAGTAAACCTTTTTTATTTTTATTTTTTAAGTAAGCTCTACTCCAACATGGGGCTTGAATTCACGACCCTGAGATCAAGAGCCGCGCACTCTATCTACTGAACCAGCCACATGAAGTGTAACATTTTAGAGGTTCATCCATGTTGTAGTATGTGGGTATTTAATTTGTCTTTTTTTTTTTTTTTTAAGATTTATTTATTTGTTTTAGAGGGAGTGCATGCATGAGTAGTTGCGGGAGGGCAGAGGGAGAAAATCTTCAGACTGCCTGCTGAGCTGGGAGTCTTTTGCAGGGCTCTATCTCAGGACCCTTGAGATCATGACCTGAGCCAAAACCAAGAGTCAGACACTTAACCAACTGAGCCACCCAAGCACCGTGGTGTACTTCTTATACTTGAATAATATTTTATTGTATGGCTATGCTATAGATTCTACCTATTCATCTGTGGATGGACATTTACATTGCTTATACCTTTAGGGTACTTTGAATAGTGCTGCTATATGCCTCTTAATGATTTTATAAGTGTATGGTTTATTAGTATTAAGTATATTCACATTGTTATGAAACAGATATCCAGAACTTTTCATCTTGAGACTCTACCCATTAAACAATAAATTCCCTTTTTATTCCTCCTCCAAGCTGTTGGTGATCACATTCTACTTTCTGTTTGCATGAATTTGACTACTTTAGATAACTCATATAGGTGGAATCATACAATATTTATCTTTTTGGGACTGGCTTATTTCATTTAGTGTAATGTTCTTAAGGTTCATCCATTTGGTAACATGTGATGGGATTTTTTCCCCCATATAATAATTTATTGTGTTCATATACCACATTTCCTTTATTGATTCATCCATTAGTAGATGCTGGGTTGCTTTGCCTCTTGGCTATTGTGAATAGTGCTGTTATGAACATGGGTGTACAAATATTCTTCAAGACTCTTTAAAATTTTTCTGGACATATGCCTCAAAATGTTACTGCTAGATCATATGATAGTTCTATTTCTAAGTTTTCCAGGAATGTCCATACTGTTTTTGCACCACTTTACAATCCCAACAGTGCACACACCTTCACCACCATTTGTCATTCTCTGTTATTTTGAAAACACAACCATCTTAATGGACGTGCAGTGATACCTCCTGGTTTCGATTTGCATTTCTCTGAGTATTAATGATGTTGGACATTTTTTCATGTTTGTTGGCCATTCGTAGATCATATTTAGAGAAACATCTGTTCAACCCATATTTTAATTGGGTTATTTGGGGGGTTTTTGTTTTTTAAGAATTTTTTTTCCTTAGGAGGAAGAAGCAGGCTCCCTGCTGAGCAGAGAGCCCAATGTGGGCCTTGATTCCAGGACCCTGAGATCATGACCTGAGCTGAAAGCAGAGGCTTTAACCGAGCCACCCAGGCGCCCAAGAATTTTTTATTATATTCTAGACATTAATTCCTTATATCTACAGTTTGGTGATACTTTCTCCCATTCTGTTGATTGTGTGCTTTGATACACAGAAGTTTTTAAATTTGATGTGCTTCCATTGTCTACTTTTATTTTTGTTGTCTCTGCTTTTTTATCCAAGAAATAATTAAGTTTGATGATGTCACAAAAATTTTTCCTCTATGTTTTCTCCTAGAAGTTTTATAATTGTAGGTCTTATGTTTAGGTCTTTGATTCATATTGAGTTAAGTTTTATTTATGGTGTAAAAAAAGGGTTCAGTTTCATCCTTTTGTATGGATTTATCCAGTTTTCCCAACACCATTTGTAGAAGAGTCTATCCATTTTTCATTTAGTGGTCTTGGCATCTTTGGCAGATATTGACTATTCTGAGTGTATTTCCAGGGTCTGTCTTCTGTTCTTTGATCTCCTTGTCTTTATGCCATTACCAGAGTGTTTTGATTACTGTAACGTTGTAAATTTACTTTTGAATTAAGAAATATGAGCCATGGAACTTTGTTCTTCTTTTTCAAAATTGCTTTGCCTTGAGATCTCTTGATTTTTTTTTTTCAAAGAGTTTATTTATTAATTTGGCAAGGAGGGAGACCGTGAGAGAGGAAACACAAGCAGGGGGAATAGGAGAGGGAGAAGCAGGCTCCCCACTGAGCAGGGAGGCCGATGCGGGGCTTGACATCCAGACCGTGGGATCATGACCTGAACCAAAAGCAGATGCTTAATGACTGAGCTACCCAGGTGCCCTGAGATCTCTTGATATTTGAATTTTAGGGTAAATTTATCTACTTCCGCAAAAAAAAAAAAAAAAAAGCCACTGGGAGTTTGATAGTGATTATGTTGAATCTGTTGATTACTTTGGATAATATGGCCATCTTAATAGTAAGTTTCCCAATACTTGAGCACTGGATATTTTTCCGTTTTGTTTTCTTTGACTTTTTTCAGCATTGTATTGTGGTTTTCAGTGTGCGGGTCTTTCATCTCGTTGGTTAAGTTTATTCCTAAGTTTTTTATTCTTTTTGATGCTTTTATAAATGAGATTGTTAAATTTTTGTTGTTTGTTATTGTTAATGTATAGATAAAACTGATTTTTGTGTGTTAATTTTATATCCTGCATTGGTGAATGTGTTTATTAGTTATAACAGTTTTTTGGTGGTATTTTTGGGTTTTCTACACAACGTCATGTTGTCTATGAAAAGAGATTATTTTATTTTTTCCTTTCTAATTTGAATGTTTTATTTTTTTTTCTTGTCTGACTGCTTTTGCTAGGACTTCCCGTACCATGTTTCATAGGAGTAGCAAGAGCAGACGGTCTTGTCTTATTCTTGGTGTTAGAGGAAAAGCTTTCAGTATCTCATCATTGAGTATGATTTTAGCACTGTGTTGTTTTGTAAATGAACTTCATTATGTTGAGGTAGGTTTCTTCTATTCGTAGTTTATTAAGAATTTTGTTTATCATGAAATGATGTCACATTTTGTTAAATGTTTTTTCTGCATCAGTTGAGATTTATGCTGTATATGTTCATTCTGTTAATGCGTAGTATATTTTACTGATTGATTTTCATATGTTCAATCATCTTGCATTCCAGCAATAAATTCCACTTACTCGTGGAAAAGTAATCCTTTCAGTGTTTTGTTGAAATCAGTTTGCTTCGAGTTCAGAATTTTTTGGTATCAATATTCATCAAAGATACTGGTCTATAGTTTTTTTGTGTCTTTGACTTTGGTTGGACCAGGGTAATGCGGGCCGCATTGAATGAGCTTGTGAAATGTTTCCTCCTCTTCAATTTTTTGGGAAGAATTTCAAGAGAATTGATTTTAATTCTTTAAATATTTGGTAGAACTCTCCAGCAAAGCTGTTTAGTCTTGGACTTTCCTTTTTGGGGGAATGGGGTTTGATTACTGCTTCAGTCTTCTTACTAGTTATCAGTCTGTTCTGTTTTTTTATTGCTTTATGATGCAGTCTTTGTAGGTTGCATGTTCCCAGGAATTTATCCATTTCTTGTTGGTTATCTAATTTTTTGGTGTGTAGTTGGTCATAATATTTTCTTATAATCCTCTTTATTCTGTGACATTGTTTATAACATCCCCTTTTATTTCTGATTTAACTGAATTTTCTTTCTTTTTTTCCTAATTAATCCCTGGCAGAGGACTTGTCGATTTTGTTCTTTTTATAAAACCAACCCTTTGTTTCATTGTGTTTTTTTTTTTATTTCTGTTGTTTTTGTATTCTCTGTGCCATTTATCACTGCTCTAATCTTTATTATTTGCTTCTTCTAGCTTTTGGTTAATGTTTTCCTTTTCTAATTTCTAAAATTGTAAAATTAGGTTATTGATTTAAGATCTTTTTTCTTATATAATCTAACTATTTACAACTGTAAATGCTTTCATTGTGTCCCTCAAGTTTTGGTATGTTATGTTTTCATTTTCATTTGTCTCAAGGTATTTTCTAATTTACCTTTTTTCTTTGTTTTGACCCTTTGGCTGTTTAAGAATGTTAAATTTTCACCAATTCGTGGATTTCCAGTTTTCTTTATGCTGTTGATTTCTAGTTTCATTCCATTGTGATCAGAAAAGGTATTTGTATCATTTTGGTCTTGAATTTTTATGACTTGTTTTGTGGCCTAACATGTGGTCTATCCAAAAAAAATGTTCCATATGTACTTTAAAAAGAAAGTATATTCTGTTGTTGTTGGGTAGATTATTCTTTATATGTCTGTTAGGTCCACTTGGTCTGTAGTGTAATTCAAGTTCTCTATTTCCTTATTCAAAATCTGTGTAATAGTTCTATCCATTACTGCTTTTTTGGGTGTGTTAATCGATCCTTGCGTTGTGCATCATTTTGACTTCCTTCTTATGTCCTTTTATATGTATTTTTTAGTTATTATGTTTACCTTGGCAATTACAGTTAACATTTTAGGGTTATAATAGTCTAGTTTGAATTAATACCAGCTTTGTGTCAATAGTGTAAAGACTTATCTATATAGCTCCATCCCTCTTCTGTTTCGGTGTTGCTGTCCCAAGTTACTTTACACAGTAGTACTGGCTTTTAGATTTGCCTATGTAGTTGTCTTATTGTTCTTTATTTCTTTTTATAGCTTTGACTTACTATATGGTGGCTTCTTTCACTGTAGCCTGAAGGATTCACTTTAACATTTCTTGCGAACAGGTCTTCTAGTGGTTAACTCTCTTCAGCTTCTGTTTTTCTGAGACTGTCTTAATCCCCCCTTTTTTGGAAGGATAATTTGCTGTGTATAGGATTTTTGGTTAAAAGGTTTTTTTCTTTTAGCACTTTATTATGTTGATGCTTTGTAGCCCCCACGGTATTTGATGAGAAATTAGCTTTTTGCCTTCTTAGGACCCAATGTATGTGACTAATTGCTTCTCTCCTGCTGCTTTTATTATTCATTCTTTGTGTTTGGGTTTTGACCATTTTATGTTAATGTGATTTGGTCTGGATCTATTTGGAGTTTTCCTACTTGCAGTTTGTTGCATTTGTTGGCTGTTTAGTTTCATGTCTTTTGTCAAATTTTGTATATTTATTGTCATTATTTTTTGAAATATTCTTTCACCTCTTTCTCTCCTTTGTCTCTTGTTATAAATTGGTTGGGACACTTGATGGGGTCTACAGGGTATTACAGTAGACCCTTATAGATATTCTAAGGATAATGGCTTACTGTGAACAACTTACAGACAAAATTTAACAGTTTGGACAAAATGGCCCAGTATCTTGAAAAGCACAACCAACCACAACTCACTCAATATGAAATTTATATTTAATAGCCCAGTAACCATTACGAACATTGAATTTAGAATTGTGAAACTCCCAAAAAAAGAAATCTGTAGGCCAAGATGACAAGTTTCATGGGTAATTTTTTTTTTTTTTTTTTAAAGATTTTATTTATTTGACAGAGAGAAACACAGCCAGAGAGGGAACACAAGCAGGGGGAGTGAGAGAGGGAGAAGCAGGCTTCCCGCCGAGCAGGGAGCCCGATGTGGGACTCGATCCCAGGTCTCCAGGATCATGACCCGAGCCGAAGGCAGTCGCCCAACCAACTGAGCCACCCAGGCGCCCCTTCATGGGTAATTTTTCCAGGATTCAAGTTTCACTGGAGAATTCTGAGCTGAAGAATTACTGTAAACAATTTTAAGAAGATTTGACACTGGTTCTGTCTAATCCTTTCCAGAAAATGGAAGAGGGAACACTTTCCATATCATTTTATGAAACTAATATTACACCGATATCAAAACTAGAAAGAGACAATACAAAAACAAGAAAACTACAGATTAATGTCTCTGATGAATTTAGATGCAAAAAATTCTCAACAAAATATTGGCAAATTGAGCCAAACAATGTATAAGGACAGTTATATACTATAAATATGCAGGATTTATCCCAGGTATATGAAGTGGATTCAACATTTGAAAGTAACATTTGTTCAGGTTTCTCAGCACCATTTGTTGAGAAGACTAGCTATGCTTTTTAAATGTTGTTGGTATCCTTGTCAAGAACCATTTGACCTTATATATGAGAGTATATTTCTGGGCTATCTGTTATAGTCCATTTATCACTATGTGTGTCTTTATGCCACTACCACACTGTTTTGATTACTGTAGCTTTGTCAAGGTAAGTTTTAAAATCAGGATGTGTGAGACCTGTAAGTTTGTTCTTCATTTGTGAGATTGGTTTGTCTAGTTAGGGTCCCTTGAAATTCCATGTAAATTTTAGAATGAAATTTCCTTTGTCTGTGGAAATGCTACTGGGATAATCATAAGGATTGCATTAAATCGCTTTTGAGTATTAACATTTTAATGTTATTAAGTCTCCTAATTCATGAACACTGGATGTCTTTCATTTATTTTTGTCATCTTTAATTTCTTTTGGCAATGTTTTCAGTATACACGTCTTTAGCATCTTAGGTTAAGTTTATCCTTAAATTTTTTTAATTAATTAATTAATTTTTAAATAGGCTGTCTGCATAGTGTGGAGTAAGGCAGGGCTCAGACTCATGACTCTGAGATCAAAACCTAAGTTAATCAAGACTTGGACATTTAACTTACTGTGCCACTGAGGAACCCCAATACTATATTCTTTTTGATGCTTTTATAAATGGTATCATTTTCTTAATGTTTTTTCAGGATGGCCATTGTCTATTTATGGAAATGCAGTTGACCTTTGCTTGCTGATTTTTTTCTGGTTATATTGAGATATAATTCACATACATCTCTATATAAGTTTAAGGTGTGCAATATAATAGTTTCACTTTCACATCCAGTTGATCCTTGAATAATATGGGAGTTAGGGGTGCTGAACCCTGCAGTAGAAAGCCTATGTACAACTTCTGACTCCCTAGCAACTTAACTACAAATAAACAACTATTGATCAGAAGACTTACCAATAACATGAAGAATTGATTAACACATACTTTGTGTGATATGTGTTAGATACTGTTTTTAAAAAAGAGAAAAAATGTTATTAGATTTGTAAGGAAGAAAAAATACATTTACAGTCCTGTACTCTGAAATACCTGCTTAACAGTTCAAACCTGTGTTGTTCAAGGGTCAGCTGCATTGTGAAATGATTATCACCATTAGTTTACTTGGCATCCATCATCACAAAGATAAAATAGAAAAAGCAAAAAAAGAGAAAAAGAATTTTTTTCTTGTGATGAGAGGGACTGAGAGAGGGAAAAGCAGGCTTCCCACCGAACAGGAAGCCAATGTGGGGCTCGATCCCGGATCTCCAGGATCATGACATGAGCCGAAGGAAGTCGCTTAATCAACTTGAGCCACCCAGGCGCCCTGGGATTTATACTCTTAACAACTTTCCTATATATGCTATGGCAGAGTTAACTGTAGTCATCATGTTATACAGTACATTTCTAGTACATAATTGCCTTGTAACTGGAAGCTGTACTTTTTGGCCACCTTTCTCCAATTTCCCCCTCCCACTACCACCTCACCACCTCTGGTAACCATAAATCTGATCTCTTTGTGAATATTTTGTTTCCCTTTTAGATTCTGCTTGTAGTTGAGGTCATACATTGTCTTTTTCTGACTTCTTTCACTCAGCATAATGCCTTTAAGGTCCATGAAGTTGTTGTGAGTGTCAAGGTTTCCCCGTTTTTGTTTTTTTTTTTTATAGCTAAAGAATATTCTGTTGTGTATATTTACCCCAATTTCTTTATTCATCCATTGGTGGACACTGAGGTAGTTTCCATAGCTTAGCTCTTTGTAAATAATCTGCTATGAACATAGGATGGCAGATACCTTTTCAAGTTAGTAGTTTTGTTTTCTTTGGATAAATACCCAGAAGTGGAATTCTGTAGTGGTAGTTCTGTTTTTTTGAGGAACCTCCATAGTGTTTTTCATAGTGGCTAAACCAAGTCATTCCCACCGGCAGTACACAAGGGTTCCTTTTCTCTGTATCTTTATCAGCATTTGTTATTTCTTGTCTTTTTGATAATGGCCATTCTAACAGGTATGATGTTATATCTCATGGTGGTTTTGATTTTTTCCCTAATCACTAGGGATATTGAATAGCTTTTTGTGTACGTGTTGGCCATTTATATATCTTCTTTGAAAAAATATCTATTCAGAGGTGCACAGGTGGCTCAGATGGTTAAGCGTCTGCCTTCGGCTCGGGTCATGATCCCAGGGTCCTGGGATCATCCCCGTGTTGGGCTTCTTGCTCAGCGGGAAGCCTGCTTCTCCCTCTCCTACTCCCTCTGCTTGTGTTCCTTCTCTCGCTGTCTCTTTTTCTGTCAAATAAATAAAGAAAATCTTAAAAAAAAAATCTATTCAGATCCAATGCCCATTTTTAATTGTGTTATTTGGTTTTTAGCTATGGAGTTTGTATGGATTTATTTGAGGTATTAACCCCTTATTGGATATATGGTCTGGAAATATTTTTCCTCATCTTGTAGGTTGTCTTTTCACTTTATTTTTTTCTTTTCCCTTGTAGAAGTTTTTTAGTTTGTTGGAGTCCCATTCGTTTTTTATTTTGTTGCCAATACTTATGTTATTACCATGTTTTACTTCTAGGAGTTTTATGGTTTCAGGTCTTACAGTTAAGTCTTTAATCCATTTTGAGTTAATTTTTGTAAGGTGTATAATAAGGTGTGTGTTATTTTTGTATGCTGCAATTTTGCTGAATTCATTTATTTCTGACACTGTTTTTGTAGAATCTTTAGAATTTTCTACCTATAAGATCATGTCATCCACAAAGATAACTTTATTTCTTCCTTTCCAAATTGAATGCCTTTTATTTCTGTGTCTTGCCTAGTTGTTCTGTGTAGGAATTCCCGTACTATGTTAAGTAGAAATAGTAAAAATGGGCATCCTTGTCTTGTTTCTGATCTTGGAGGAAAGGTTTCTGTTTTTTGCCCTTGAGTGCAGTGTAATTGTGGGCTTTCCATATATTGTCTTTATTATGTTGAGGTGGTTTACTTCTTTTGCTAGTTTGAGTGTTTTTAATCATGAAATGATGTTGAATTTTATCAGTTTTTTCTGCATCAATGGAGATGGCCATGTTGTTTTCATCCTTTATTTTATCAATGTTTGTTAAATTGATTGATTGTCCTATGTTAAACTGTCCTTGCATTCCAGTAATAACCGCCACTATTGTCATAATGTATATACTTTTTAGTGTACTGTTGAATTCTTTTTGCTGTATTTTGTTGATGTTCTTATTCCCTTTTCTACTTAGATAATTGAAAGCTCACCAGTACCTTTCATAATGAAGCCATACAGTAGTATATAATATTCTTTACTCTGTCTTCACTACTAAGGAAAATATGTTCAGTGTAGTGTGATAATACATATACATTTTTCAATAATTATTCATATACAGGAATATTTGGTTGCACATACCTCACATTAATCACAGCATGTAATAGCCATATGATACCTGAATTCTGCATTATGGTTTTCAATCATGGCTACACATTTAGCTCCCTACGAGTTTCTTTTAGAGAGAGAGAGAGAGAGAGAGAGAGAGAGAGAGAGAGTGTGTGTGTGTGCGCGTGCGTGCGCGCGCATGTATGTATATTCTTTTAATGATGAATCCTTTTAACTCTTCAAGTATATTTAAAATTAACAATGCCAGAGCCACGTTCCTAAATTCTTCAAAGAGGGGACTGAGCATCAGTATTTTTTAAAAGGTCTCCAATTGTAGACATGGTTGAGAAACCTGTTTTAGATGATTCTGAGTACATATTAGAGTTGTCTGGGGACTCTTAAAAAAACCGGAAACTGAAAAGCTATAGCAAATTTGAGTCAGGAGCTTTACGGAAGAAGTTCTGGCAATCTGTGTTTCTTGGAAAAGTCTTAATTTTGCAGTTAGAATTTTGACCAGTAGTTCATAGTTTCCTTAACCACAGAAAAGGACAGTTAGCATACTATTTTAATTAAGGTCATTTGCAAGGACAACTGTAAAGTTTTTTATATTATGGGCTCAGAGGAGATCCACATGTTTAATATTTCAGGTATATAATAGCCAAGTTGTTCTCTTCTGACCATTAAGGAAATTGATGTCCATATCTATTCAGATGGAGATTCATCTCATTGCTGTGTAGGGTGCAGTAATACAAGTAGTCAGGCCGAAATTTTTTCTTAGGCAAATCTGCTCATATACCCAAACACATATTCTTTTTAAAATCCCCAACATTTAGCACAAAGCATGGCGGAGATGACCTTAGTTTGGTGTATTCATAGGGCAATAATTACTAGTCATTCACATATATTACAATAAACTAGAACCTTCATATCAGTATGAGATAAGTGCATTAGTCCTCTAAGGCTGCCAAAAGAAAATACCATGGACTGGGTTGACTTGAACAACAGAAATTTATTTTCTTACTGTTCTGAAAGCTGGAAGTCCAAGGCCAGTTTGGTTTTTCCTGAGGCCTCGGTCCTTGGCTTTAGATGACGGTTTTTTTGCTATGCCCTTAAATGGCCTTTTCTCTGTGTACATGCATCCTTGATGTTTCTTTGTATGTCATAATCCCTCCTTTTAAGGACACTAGTCAGATTGGATAGGGGCTTACGCTAATGGCCTTGTTTTAGTTAACCTGTTTAAAGGCCTTGTCTCTAAATAGAGCCACAGTCTCAGTACTGGGGGTTAGGGCTTCATTATATGATTGGAGGGGAGGGGGAACACAATTCAGTCTGTAACCTTGAGTTCAGAATGTTCTGTATAACTGAATGAATTTAGTTGAATGAAATTGTGTGGAATTACTTTTTGTAAGAAACATTTAACCATACCCTTAGAGTACAATAATAAGATATAGTATATCAAGTCCAATATGTAACTGGTTTATTGTGGTAAGTACCTTTGCCGTCTGAAGAGATACTAAAATATTTGGAAAAAATGTCATAGACCTAGGAAGGTATCATTTATGGTATGATTTGTTTTAAAAATTCATTTATGACCCATTTTAATTTTTATGGCATTGTCATAAAGAAACAATAGAAGTTTGTTCTATTGCTGTTTTAAAGCAACCTGAAAACTAATGATACAATGACAAATGTTGTAAAGACTTCTATTACTCTTATATTCGTATTAGTAGAAATATTAAGTTTTTCTCGTGCACACACTGATGGCTAGAGAGGCAGTTACTCAGAAGCAGGCAATGTGTCTGAATAAAATTAATAGAAAAGAAAGTTTGCTTTGTTGACTCCCATAATTGACTGATTGCAGCCTGCTTTGTCTGTGTCCCTTCATTTAGGTATTCAAGCACCTTCTAGTTACTCAAAACACAGTATATCCAACAAAAATGTGGTTTGTGTTCTCTTAGAACTTGGGTTCATTGGGAGAAATTAATAAAAAATGATATGAATTAAATATTTTAAAAACACTAGAGCTCTGAAAGGAACAGTTCTTCAAAAGCCTGTGACAAAGGAACTTGACATAGAATGCTTGAGGAAGGTTTCCCAGAGTAAGTGATTTTTAGAACTGCCATCTGAAGGAAGCTTAGGATAAATTTATGTGATGGAGGGCTGGGGAGAGGAGAGCAGAGCTTGAAAAGGTCACTCTGCCTCTAGATGTGAAGAACTGATTAGAAGGGAACCAATAGATCCACTTAGAAAGTAGATGCATTTTTTTTTTTTAATTTTGTTTATTTGACAGAGAGCACAAGTTGGCAGAGTGGCAGGCAGAGGGAGAGGGAGAAGCAGGCTCTCCGCTGAGCAGGAAGCCTGACGTGGGGCTGGATCCCAGGACCCTGGGATCACAACCTGAGCTGAAGGCAGCTGCTTAACAGACTGAGCCACCCAGGTATGCTGGGACGCATTAATTTTTAAAAATTCTTTCTGCTTGTGACGTTACACAAATACAGTAGTCATGCTATGTACTATTTTAGATGTCGGGGGTACATCAGTGAACAAAACATTAGTCTTAGCCTTTGATCTTACTTTGTAGTGGGGGAGACAAAACAGATAATCGAATTACTATATAATGTGTTGGTTATTAATATGTACTTTGAAGAAAAATAAAACCAGAGAGGGGGATGAAGAGTGACTAAGGGTGCTGTTTTATTTAGAATGACTTAAGAACTGATAATCCTTGGAACTAAAGGAACTGATCTGTGCATATACTTGGAGGAAGAACTCAAGCAAAGAACATTAAATACAAAATACGTGGGGCCTGGTCAAGGAACAGCAAGGAGGCCAGCATGACTGGGGTACAGTGATAAGAAGTGTTGGGAGATGAGTTCTAGTACTGAGTGCATTATAATTGGGTTGGATCTGAACTATATGGCACTTACTACTTTGATATTTTATATATATAGCTTTATACTAAAATTTAGTCATTTATTTTGCTGGTAATATAGTTCGTGAAAGTAAAATAGTATTATTAGGTTCTAGACCAATTCCAGCATATGGAGTTGTTTTCCCCACACCGCCAAGCATTACTCCACATACCGACCTCATCTCTTATAATTCAGCTCAATCCTGATACTATTTCACAGGTTAATGTTAAAGTCCTTCAAGACTTCTCCCACTCCTCGACTTCAGATGCTAATTGTGAGCTCAGGTTGTCATCTGTGCTTCTGACCAGCTGGCTACCAATTAGAGGTTCCCATAGCCTGTCCTTAGACTTACAATGCCAGTTGCAAGTCCAAGTTGTTGACATTGTTACCTGTACCTCAGTCCCAATGGCTGTAAATCAGAGGTTCCATGACCCCTTCCTTGGGTTGATTAATTTGCTACAGCAGCTTACAGAACTCAGAAAATCAGTGTACTTACTAGAGTTCCAGTTTATTATAAAAGGATGTAACTCAGGAACAGACAGAAGAGAGTCATAGGGCAAGTTATGTGGGAAGAAGTGTGGAACTTCCATTGTCTTTTCTACATTGTCTCCTCTAGGCACACCACTCTCTCAGCACATCTCTGTGTTTACCAATCCAGAAACTCTCCAAGCCCCATCCTTTGGGACTCTTATGGCAGCTTCATTATATTTACAGGATTGATTAAATCATTGGAAGAAGTCAGTTGACTCAGCCTCTAGCCCATCGCCCTTCCAGAGGTCAGGGTGGGTGGGCCACATAGTTAGCATGGTACCCTCTGGATAGCAGTCCCCAACCTTAGGTGATTTCCAAAAGCCATCTCACTAATACAACAAAAGACATCTTTTTTTTTTAAGATTTTATTTATTTATTTGATAGATCACAAATAGGCAGAGAGGCAAGCAGAGAAAGAGGGGGAAACAGGCTTCCCACTGAGCAGAGAGCCTGATGTGGGACTCGATCCCAGGACCCTGAGATCATGACCTGAGCCAAAGCCAGAGGCTTAACTGTCTGAGCCACCCAGGTGCCCTAACAAAAGACATCTTTATAACTCTACTCTTAGGACAATTCCTAAGGGTTTTATGAGCATTGTGCCAGAAACAAGGAGGGGGACCTATATGTTTCTTACAAATCACAATATCACAAGTATTCATCATTTAGTACTTTTTAAAAAAAATATTTATTTTAAAGAGAAAAAGAAAGAAGGGGGGATTTGGGGTAGAGGGAGAGACAGTTTTAAGCAGACTCCATACTGAGCTTGAAGCCTGACATGAGACTTGAGCCCATGACCCTGAGATCACCACCTTGGCTGAAACCAAGAGTTGCATGCTCAACTGACTGTGCCACCCAGGTGCCCCTCATTTAATAATGTCTTCAGAGCTATTTTGTCTTCTTTTTATTTTTTTAAAGACTTCAAGAGAGCAAGAGGGAAAGAGCACAAGTGGTGGAAGGGGCACAGGGAGAGGCAGACTCCCCACCCTACAGGGAGCCCAATGTGGGGTTTGATCCCAGGACCTTGAGATCATGATCTATTCTAAAGGCAGATTGCCCAATTGACTGAGCCACTCAGGCACCCCATATTTTTTTTAAAGAATTTATTTATTTATTTGACAGAGAGTATGCGTGCACAAGCAGATGGAGTGGTAGGCAGAGGGTAGACGCAGGCCTCCCCACTGAGCAGAGAGCCCTGTGATGCGGGGCTCAGTCCCAGGACCCTGGAATCATGACCTGAGCGGAAGGCAGATGCTTAACTGATTGAGCCACTCAGATGCCCCCTTGGGCGCCCCATATTATATCTTTTTAAATAAGAAAATATAGTCATCAAAAATATAAATGATTAGTGTTACTGCTTCAATTGTACCACCTCCCCCAACCCTGGATTCACCCCCACTGCCTCAAGGTAGGACCCGAAGTAGGTACCTCAAGAGTACCAAGAGTATCTCCAAACCTTATTTGGAGATAGGGTATTTATAGAGGTCATCAAGTTAAAGGTAGGTCATTAGGGAGGATGGGGCAAATCCACTTATAACTGATGTTATTATGAAAAAAGGGATATTTGGACACAGTGACATGCACATGGAGGGAAGATAGTTTGAAGAGACATAGGAAGATGATCAGTAAACTAAGGAGAGGCCTAGAACAGATCCTTTACAACACTTTTCACTGTCTCCATATACTTAATGAGGGTAATACTGTTATAAAAACCTTCAGATTGAGGGGTGCCTGGGTGGCTGAGTTGGTTAAGACTCTGAGTCTTGGTTTCAGTTCAGGTCAGGTCTTGGGGTCGTGGGATTGATCCCAGGTCAGGGTCTATGCTCAATGGAGAGTCTGCTTGGAATTCTCTCTCCCTCTGCCCCTCCCTCCTCAAATAAATAAATAAAAATTTAAAAATCCCCTTCAGGGGCACCTGGGTGGTTCAGTTGATTGAGCGACTGCCTTCAGCTCAGGTCATGATCCTGGAGACCTGGGATCAAGCCCCACATCGGACTCCCCTGCTCGGCGGGAAGCCTGCTTCTCCCTCTCTCACTCATCCTACTTGTATTCCCTCTCTTACTGTGTTTCTCTCTGTCAAATAAATAAATAAAATCTTAAACAAAACAAAACCCTTCAGGTCTCTTACTGTGTGTGTTTTATTAAGTTCTAAAGCAATTTAAGTCTTTCAAGAAAATCTGAAATTAAAAGACAAGGAACAGAAAGTAAACACTGCAGCATTATATTCATCGTTCATGCTTTCTTTTTTTTAAAGATTTTTTATTTATTTATTTGACAGAGAGATCACAAGTAGGCAGAGAGGCAGGCAGAGAGAGAGGAGTAAGCAGGCTTCCCACGGAGCAGAGAGCCTGATGTGGGCCTGGATCCCAGGACCCTGAGATCACCACCTGAGCTGAAGGCAGAGGCCCTAACCCACTGAGCCACCCATCCCCCCCCCCCACCCCGTTGTTTGCTTTCTAAGAAAAATTTAACTTTGAAACTATAGGTTCTTCAGAGTAATACAAATGTTTTCCAAAAAAATTGATCTCTTTTGTTTTGTTTTTAAACTTTTGTACCAAATATTTCACAAACTTATATACTTAAAATTTGTCAGATTGATTTTTTTTATTCCTGTGCAATATATCTGTTACTTTTTCTGTTGCTTCAGAGTGGTATGTTAAGAAAAGAATTGCCACCACTTGGTGGCACTACTTGGCTTAAAAATGAATCAGATTGACTACTGTTAACTACTGTTCTCCATAAATGATTAAATTCAGAGGGGATCAATTTGATATTAAGCAACTTAATATTATAAATATTTGACTCTTATTTTGCAAACAGAATAATAATTGGTGTTGTAAACTTGAGTTATATTAAATGCCATAAAAATATAAGCCAAGGCTTAGTTTGGTAGGGAAGGAAGCATTCCAGTTTTTGATAGAAATATCTTTTAGTTAGGTATCATTTCTATTCTGCCTAATCTTCTTTGTCTCTAAGTGTCAGAAAAAATATTTTTAATTTTAGAAACAAACATCTTCACCTTTTTTTATGTTAAAATTTTTCAAGATCCGTATTTTATATAAACTAAGAAATTGTATTTTTTTTAGGTGATCAAGGCAAATTAAACATACAGAAAAATAGAATATATAAATGTGTTTAATTATGTCTTTCTGCAGGATAGTGAAAACTCAGGCAGTCCCTTTTAGGGTATTTTGTTTTATTTAAATAGAGAAAAGATCCAGAAATGTAAGATGTAGAAAGTTATTATGCCCCAGACATGACTTTTACTCATAAATAGTTGATACCTAATATCCTAATAGCTAAAAGGCATTTGTAATTATTATATTCTAGGTTGCATATACAGCACATAAAAGATCATGATCCATGTCTTTAAAATTCAAATGTAATACATACAGGAAAGTGCACAAAGTATAAGTATACAGCTCAGTGAATCACCACAAAGAAAACCCCCATGACTACCACAGATCACGAAATAGAATATTGTCAGCAACTGAGAAACCCTCTATGTTTCCTTTTCCAATCACTCTCTCTTTCTTATTTCCTTGGAGCAACCACTGGCCTAACTTCAAAGAATATGCTTTTTAAGACCTGCTTTTGTACTTGTATATAAATAGAATTACATAGTAGTAGTATTTTGTCTTGCTTATTTTGCTTAACATTATGTTTGGGTGGTTCTTGGATGTTTTCAGATGTAGTTGTAGCTCATGTGTAGTATTTTATCACTGTCTTTTTACTTCTAGACATTTGGATTGAATAATACTGTCATAACATTCTTGTATGTGTTTCTCGGGGCACATGTACAATATTTATGTTGAGTAGATACCAGGAGTAGAATAGCTGGGTTGTTGGTGTATATGGGTTCTAATTAATTAATTAATTAGTTTATTTTTTAAAGATTTTTATTTATTTGACAGAGAGAGACACAGCGAGAGAGGGAACAGAAGCAGGGGGAGTGGGGAGTGAGAGAAGCAGGCTTCCCGTGGAGCAGGGAACCCAGTGCAGGGGCTCCATCCCAGGATCCTGGGATTGTAACGTGAGTGGAAGGAAGGCAGACACTTAGTGGCTGAGCCATCCAGGCATCCCTATGGGTTCAAATTTAGAAGATAATGCAAGAATTGTTTTCAGTATGGTTGTACCCATCCCATCAGTAGAATATGAGGGTTCTTGTTACTCTGTATTTTCACCAGCACTTGGTATTAATAACCTCTTTAATTTTAGCGCTTCTAGAAGATGTATTTCCCTGATTCCAAATAAGATTGTACTTTTTCATAAATACTTTGTTCATTTGTAATATCCTCTTTTGTGAAGAATTCTCCCCCCACCACTTATTAATTATTATTATTGAATTTTCTGTATTCCTAATTCATAGGAGTTATATAGTTTATGGATATGAGCCCCTTTTTTTGCTACTGGTGTTTATGTCTTTTTGTTTTTAGGAGTTTTTATATGTGCTAGATAAAAGATGTTTGTTGAGTTACATTTGTTAGAAAAATATATCCTACTTTGGCTTGATTTTTACATTACCATCATTATGTTTGGTGAAAGGAAGGTCTATAATTTTATATAGTTCAGTTTATCATTATTTTCCTTTATAGTCAGTGCTTCTTGTTCCCTGTTTAAGAAGTCTTGCCCTGCTCAAAGGAGAAGAATATATGCTAATGTTATCTTCTAGAATAGTTATTCTTAACTAGAGGCCCTTCACTTACCCTAACCTTCCACCCCTGTGTAGAAAATTTGGTAATGTTCAGAGACAGTTTTAGTTTTCACAAGGAGGTGAGTGGAGTACTCCTGGCATCTAGTGAGGTGACTAGGGATGCTTGCTAAACATCCTACAGTGCACAGAATCCTAAACATCCTATAATGCACAAAACAGTTACCTAACTGAGTGTCGCTAGTGCTGAGGTTGTAAGACACTGTCCTAGAGACTTTATTAGTCTGCTTTCTACTTTCTGCCTAGAACTGATTATTGTATATTATTTTGCATATTGTTTATTCATTTAGATTTACTTTCTACCTAGAACTGATGGTGTATATATCTGACCCTTGAACAATGTGGGGGCTGGGGCACTGACCCCTGCATAGTCAAAAATCAGTATATAAATTTTGACTCCCAAAAAGCTTAGCTACTGATAGCCTACTGATGATTGGAAGCCTTCCTGATAACCTAAACAGTCAATAATGTGTATTAACACATATTTTGTATGTTACTGTATTCCTACAATAAGGTAAGCTAGAGGAAAAATGTTGTTAAGAAGGTCATAAGAAGGGACACGTGGGTGTCTCAGTCATAAGCATCTGCCTTCAGCTCAGGTCATGATCTCAGGGTCCTGGGATTGAGCCCCACATCAGGCTCCCTGCTCAGCGGGAAGCCAGCTTCTTCCTCTCCCTCTCCCCCTGCTTGTGTTCCCTCTCTCACTGTGTGTCTCTCTCAGATAAATAAAATGTACGAAACAAAAAAAGATCATAAGAAAAATACATTTATAGTCTATACTGTTTTACTGAAAAAAAAAATCCATGTGTAAGTGGACCTGAGTAGTTCAAACCCATGTTGTTCAAGGGTCAGCTGTATTAATATTTAGTGTAGAGGTCACTTTTTCTTTCCTCCCCCCCCCCCCCTTAAGGATATGTATTGTATGAAGCACCGTTTACTGAAAAGATTACTTCCCTGCTCCTCAACAGGATCACCTTTGCATAAATCAAGTGACCATATATACATGCATCTGCCTTTGGGCTATTTTTTTTTCATTGGTTTACTTTATCTACCCTTACACCAAAACCATGCTCTTTTAATTTATATGGCATTATAGCAAGTCTTTATATTCAATAAGGCAAAACTTTCTACCGTGTTCTTTATTCTCTGCACTTCCATGTAAATTTTTATAGTCACATTGTCAGTTTTATAAAAATTGAATTTATTCATTAATTTGAGGTAGAGTTGACATCTCTATGGTATTGTCTTCCAATCCATGTATGTAATGTTATCCTTTTATTTATTTAGATCAAGAATCTCAAATTTGGTGTTCTCAAGACCCATTTAAATTCTTAAAAAAAATTCTCATTATTTTAGATTTACTCACATAGCTATCTTTTTTAAAAAAGATTTATTTTAAAGAGAGAGTATGAGTGTAAAGAGAGGCAGAGAGAAAGGGAGATAAGCAGACTCCCCACTGAGCAGGGAACCCAACATGGACTTCGATCCCAGAACCCTGAAATTATGAACTGAGCCAAAATAAAGGGTTGGACACTTAATTGACTGATCCACCTATGTGCCCCATATGGTTACCATTTTTATCACTTTTTATTCTTTCCTGCATCTTCAGTCCTCCATCTGTGATCACTTCCTTTTTTTTTGAAGAGTACCTATGCTGAAAAATTGTCCATATTTGAGGTCTCATCATGTTCTGTATTTCCCCTTCATTTTTACTGGTTATAATTCTGGGTGGGCAGTTGTTTTCTTCTGACTATGATATTATCCCTTTACATTCTGGGTTCTGTTCTTTCTTTTTTTCTTTTTCTTTTTTCCTTTCTTCTTCTTCTTCTTCTTTTTTTTTTTGTAAGGTATCTATTTGAGAGAGAGAGAGACAAAAAGAGACAAGGAGCCTGTAGGAGGCTCAATCCTGTACCCTGGGATCATGACCTTAGCTGAAGGCAGATGCTTAACCAACTGAGCCACCCAGGCACCCCTAGCTTCTGTTATTTCTGTTGAGAGATTAGTAAGTCCTGTCAGTGCCTTCCAGGCAAAAGACCAGTGAGAACACTTACAGTTTTTTAATACTTTTGCAGTGAGGGGTTCTTCATGTATTTATAGGGAACCTTTAGCTGTTTTTTAAAGAGGGTATTAGATAAAAAGTATTACAGGATTTGGATTTTGGTTGAGTAATTGTAGAGAGAATCTAAGGAAGTAGAAGTTTGCTGCAAATTGGATGTTGTCAGAACATGGGAACATTTTAATACTGCCGTCTTTTGTTTAATTGAGGTGAAATTCATGAAGCATACAATTAATCATTTTAAATGTACAACTCATTGTTATTTAGCATATTCATAATATTACAGAACCACCAGCTCTCTTGTTTCAAAACTGTTTTGACACCCTTACAGCTATGTAATTATTTCCTATTTCCTCCTCCCACTGTCACCTAATACCCTTTACTTTCTGTCTCTTTGGATTTGCCTACTGTGGATATTTCATACAAAAAGAATCATGTAATATGTGACCTTCATGTCTGACTTTTTTCACTTAGCATAATTTTTCAAGGTTCATCCAAGTTGTAGCATGTACTTTGTTTCTTTTTTTGGCTATTATGAATAATGATGCTGTAAACATTCATCTGCTAGTTTCTGTGTGTACATAAGCTTTCATTTCCCCTGTATATATATCAACGAGTTGAATAGATGGGTCGAATGGTAATTTTCTGTTACCTGTTTTTAGGAAACATCAAACTGATTTTCTGCAGTGGATGCACCATTTTACATTCTCACCAATAATGGACGGGAATCTCTTGTTTCTCCATATTCTCATCAACACTTGTTATTTTTCATGTTTCTTTTTAAATAAAACTATCCTAATGGGTGTGAAGTGATATTTCATTATGGTTTTCATTTTCATTTTCTTTTTTCAATATTTTAGAAAAGATATATTTATTTGAGATAGAGCACTTCCTTCTGGCCTGCAGAGTTTTTGCTGAAAAATCCACTGATAGCCTTATGTGGTTTCCCTTGTATGTAACGATTTTCCTTCTCTTGCTGTTTTTTAAATTTTCTATCACTTTCTGTCATTTTAATTACTAAGTGCCTTAATGTGAACTGGGTTGATTTTATTGGGGCTGTCTGTGCCTCCTGGATCGGGATTTCTTTTTCCTTCCCCAGATTAAAGGAAGTTTTTTTCTTTCTTCAGATACATTTTCTGCCCACTTTTCTCTCTTTCTCCTTGTGGGATCCCTATAATGTGACCATCATTGCACTTGGTGTTACTGAGTTTCCCTTCATCTATTTTCATTATTTATTTTTTTTTAATTTTCATTTATTATTATTTTTTCTCTCTCCTTTTCAGCTTGATTACTTTCCATTACTTTGTCCTTCATATGGCTGATCCATTCTTCTGCTTCTTTTAGTCTACTATTTTTTCCCTCTACTGTGTTTTTAATTTCAGTTTTTGAGTTCTTCATCTCTGATTGGTTTTATATTTTCTCTCTTTATGGAGGATCTCACTGAGGCCCTCCACTCATTTCTCAAGTGTAGTGAGTATGACCATTACTTTAAATTCTCTATCACATATATTATCTCCATTTCATTTAGCTCTCTTGCTGTGATTGTATCCTGTTCTTTCATTTGGAACATAGTCCTCTTTCTTCTCATGTTAGCTAACTTTCTGTTTCTCTGTATTAGGAAAATCATTGATTTCTCCTGCTCTTAAATGTAGTGGCCTTATGAAGAAGAGGTCCTGTCGTGCCCTGCAGTGCAATGTCCCTAGTTCACTAGAACCAGGCATTTCAGGAGGGTCTTGTATTTGTGTTGCTTTCATCCTACCGTTGCGCTGAACTACATTTGCCTCCAGTCCAGTCACCTGCAATGACTCTTTGCCTGTTGTGGGCGGGTTTTGGTCCCTATGATGTGTTAGTGGGCCAGGCTAGGCCTCCTTGGGCTTGGCCAGGTGTTTGCTAGAGCTATGGTAGCACTGATCTGCAGGACACTTTTTCTTTGTTGCCCCTGAGAAGCTTTCATTGGTGGGTAGGGCCTGCAGTCAGACCAGATGTATGCCCCCATTCCACTGCTAGGGATGTGTGTGGTTAGTCTGATGTGTGTGGTTATTTTACCCTCTCCCTGGAGTATGAGTCATTTTGGAGTTGTGCTTGTCCCTGGCAGGGCTGCTTGCATACTGCTACCCTTATGACACTGCTTTGGATTGACTCCTCTGGATCTGCAGAAGAGCATGGTGACAGGGTAGAGTGCCAGCAAGGTCTCTGCCAGTCTCCTGCAAGAGGGGACTTGTAGCTGCCAAGGAAAACTTTTGTCCAGCTAGGATGGAGGAACCAAGTTTGCAGAAGAATGTGTGTGGGGGGTGGGGAACCTCATTGGAAAGCTAGGTAAAAGAGTGTTTGTGCTGCGTTGGTTCCCACAGGTATCCTTGTATCTAGGCTGAAGGACCTGGGAGGGAAGTGGCACCTGCTAGCTCCTTTGTTGGAGAAGTCTTCCAGAGATCCTGACCCCTCCAGCATGTACTCTAAGATTAGTAAACCAGTCTCCGTCCTGTATATACCCCTGGTGTTTTCCAGACTACTGCTTCTATGTTGTTTCTCATCAGGGCTGTTTGTAGTGCTGTCTCTTAAAGGGCAGGGACTCAGTTTCCTCATACCCTGCCTGTTGATTTTTTTTTTAAGATTTTATTTATTTATTTGACAGAGAAAAACACAGCTAGAGAGGGAATACAAGCAGCGGGAGTGAGAGAGGGAGAAGCAGGCTTCCTGCCAAGCAGGGAGTCCCATGCGGGGCTCGATCCCGGGACTCCGGGATCAAGACCTGAGCCAAAGGCAGTCGCTTAACCAACTGAGCCACCCAGGTGCCCCATGCCTACTGATTTTTAAAGTTCCAGTCCCTTTGGTTTTCAAAGTCAAATGTTATGGGGATTTATCTTGGCCTGGTGTGGGGTCTGTTCATTCCCCTTCTTTGTGCCTGCAGCATCCCTCCCTCCTGCAGAGAGTCCCATTGGTCAGTTTGGTTCCCTACAATGTCTCCACCCTTCCTATACTCTTCTCTACATTTAACTTCTCTACATTAACAGTCTGCTCTACTGGTCTTCAGGTCATTTTCTGGGTTATTTACACTAATATGGGTGTTACCTGGTTGTATCCATGGGATGAGGGGAGCTTACGGTCCACCTTTGTCATCTTCCACATTAGTTCTCAGCTGAGCCTTTGTCCACTTTTTAAATTGGCTTGTCTTTTTGTTGTTCAATTGTTAATACATTCTGGATATTAAACCCTTATCAAATACATATCAGTAATGCTCTTTGATGAAGAAACATTTTTTATTTTGGTGAATCCAGATTATCTATGTTTTCTTTTGTTCATGCTTTTGGTGTCAAATCTTAAGAGTTTATTGCCAAATACAACATCATAAAGATTCATCTCTACGCCTTCTTTAAAGAGCTTTATTTATTGTTTCAGCTATTTGATATATATATAAAATATATATATACTTATGTATATATTGTTATATATATTGTTTTTGATTTTATATATATTATTGATATATATTGATATATATTCATTTTGATTTAGTTTCTGTATGTGATATGAGGCAAGGGTCCAGCTTTATTATTTTCTTACGTGATTGTCTATTTGTTGTAACACCATTTGTTGAAAAGACTGTTCTTTCCTCCATTGAATGGTCTTGGCACCTTTGTTTAAAATCATTTGGCCACAGGTGTTTGGGTTTATTTCTGGATTCTCAAATCTTTTCCAGTTATCTCTAGGTCTACCATTATGCCAGTACCACATCTGATTACCATAGCTTTCTAATAAGTTTTTATTTTATTTTTTTAATTAACCTATAATGTATTATTTGATTCAGGGGTACAGGTCTGTGAATCATCTGTCTTACACAATTCACAGCACTCACCATAGCACATACCCTTCCCAGTGTCCATAAGCCAGCCACCCTATCCCTACCCCCTCCATCCCCCAGCAACCCTCAGTTTGTTTCCTGAGATCAAGAGTCTCTTCTAATAAGTTTTTAAATCAGAGTGAGTATTCCTACTTCATTTCTTTTCATTATTGCTTTTGCTTTTCAGAGCCCATTGCAGTTCCATATGAATTTGAGGATCAGCTTATCCATTTCTGCAAACAACCTTAAAATTTTTATAGGAATTACAGTAAATCTATAGATCACATTGGGAAGTCTTGTCATCTTAACAATACTTCTTCAAATCCATGAACATGGATGTCTTTCCATTTATTTATACCTTCTTTAATTTTGTTCATTGATGTTTTGTTATTTTAAGTGTATAATCCTTTTACCGCCTTGTTTACATTTATTCTTAGGTATTTTATTTTGGATGCTTTTGTAGATGGAATTGTCTTAATTTTCTCTTGGATCATTCATTGCTGGCATAGAGAAATACAATTGATTTTTGCATTTTGATCTTATACCTGCAATTTTGCTGAATTCATGTATTATAATATCCTCTATATAGGATTGGTGTGTGTGTGGAGTCTGTGGTATTTTCAAAATACTTAAAATCATGTCATCTGCAAATAGAGATAATTCTATTTTTTCCTTTATGATCAGATGCTTTTATTTTTCTTTATAATCGCTTTGGCTGTAACTTCCTGTACAGTGTTGAATAGCAGTGGTGAAAAGCAGGTAGTCTTGTTACTGATCTTAGAGTGAAAGCTTGGTTTTTAACTATTGATGAGGAAGTTAGCTTTGGGTTTTTCATGGATGCCTTTTATTTAAGGAAATTCCCTTCTATTCCTAGTTTGTTCAGTGTTTTTGTCATGAAACAGTGTTGGATTTTATCAAGTATTCTTTCTGTGTCTACTGAAATGATCATGTATTTCTTTTCCTTTGTTCCATGATGTATTACATGGATTACTTTTCTTGTTTTAAACCATCTTTGCATTCCTGGAATAAATCCTACTTGGTTACAGTACACAATCCTTTAATGTGCTGTTGGCTTCAGTTTGGTAGTTCTTTGTTGAGATTTTTATATTTGTATTCATAAAGGCTGTAATTTTATTTTAGTGTCTTCATCTGGCCTTGGTTTCAGTGTAATGCTGGCTTTATAAATGTTTCCTCTTCCATTTTTGGAAGTTTGCAAAGGATTGATGTTAATTCTCTAAATGGTAGAATTTATTAGTGAAACAGTCTGACCTTGGACTTTAACTTTTGGGGAGGTTTTTGTTTACTTATTCAATCTCTTTACGTTAAAGGTCTGTTCAGATTTTCCACTGATTCTTGAGTTAGATTTGTATTTCTGGGAATTTGTCCTTTTCATCTAAATTATCTAATTTGTTGATGTCTAATTGTCCATAGCATTCTCTTATATTCCTTTTAATTTCTCTAAAGTCTGTTGTAGTCCCTCCCTTTGTTTCTGATTTCAGTTATTTGCATCTTCTTTTTTTTCTTAATTTCTTTGTCAGTTTTATTGATCTTTTAAAAGAACCAACTTTTGGGGCACCTGGGTGGCTCAGTCATTAGGTGTCTGCCTTCAGCTCAGTTCATGATCCCAGAGTTCCGGGATCGAGCCCCATGTCGGGTGCCCTGCTCGGTGGGAGGCCTGCATCTCCCTCTCTCACTCCCCATGCTTATGTTCCCTCTCTAGTAGTGTTTCTGTCTGGCAAATAAATACATAAATAAAATCTTAAAAAAAAACAACTTTTGATTTGTTTTATTCTCTCTGTTTTTATATTTTATCTATCCCCTAACATTTATTAATTCCTTCCTTCTGATGGTTTTAGGTTTAGTTTATTCTTTTCCTTTTTCCTTAAGGTGTAAAATTAGGTTATTGAATTGATATCTCTTTTATTTTTTAGAGGGAGAGAGCGCATTAGCATGGGGTAAGGGACAGAGGGAGAGAGAATCTTACAAAGGCTCCATGCTGGGTGTGGAGCCCAGCATGGGACTTGATCTCACCACCCTAAGATCATAACCTGAACTGAAATCAAGAGTCAGATGCTCAAAGGAGTAACATGGAGGACAGTGGGAGAAGGAAAGGAAATGTGAACTGGGGTAAATTAGAGAGGGAGATGGAGCATGAGAGACTTTGGACTCTGAGAAATTAACTGAGGGTTTGGGAAGGGAGGGGGGTGGGGGGATGGGTGAGCCTGGTGGTGGGTATTGAGGGCACGAATTGCATAGAGCACTGGATGTGGGACATAAACAGTGAATCTTGGAACACTGAAAAAATAAAATAAATTATTATTTTTTTAAAAAAGAGTCAGATGCTCAACCAACTGAACCACCCAGCCCCTTGTTATCTTTTTTAATGTAGGCATTTATAGCTATAAATTTACTTATGAGTACTGCTTTTGCTACATTCCAGGACTTTTGTGTTTTGTTTTCAATCATTGTAGGTTTACCATCTTAATAAATACATTTTAACTAATTAATAGGGAAGGTAGACTGAAACTGGTATCCCAGCTTATATATTGGTAAAGAAGATAGCAGTCATCTCAGTGAGAGAAGGGCATGTTTGGTACTTGGTGTTACACAATGACCTTGTCTGAAGTGATTGATATTTTATGTTCAACAGGAGAACAATATCATTTAGCTGAAAGCATCAGATTAGTGCATGGACTTCAGGAGCTAGCCGCTTTTTTTCCCTCCTCAGGGAAATTATTATCTCTTTATATGTATTCTTTTTTCAGCTGCAACTTTTAATATTTTCTTATTGTTTTGCATTGTCATTGTAAAAGCACAGTCACTTTTACTGTGATGTATCTAGGTTTATTTTTCTTTTTATATATCCATCTTAGAGTTCCTGGTGCTTCTAGAAACATGGCTCCATGTCTTTGGTCAAGTTTTAGAAAATTCTCAACCATTTTCTTTTCAAGGATTACGTCTGTCCTATTTCTCTCTCCTTTACTTCTGGGATTCCCATTAAATGTATACAACATCTTTTTTACTGTATCATCTTTGGCTCTGTTCCTTTCTCTATTTTCTATCTTTTTGTGTCTCCTTTCTTCATTCTTAGATACTTCTTTTTTTCATTCTTAGATACTTTATTATGACCTTTTTCTAGCTAACTCTTTTTATTTTGTTTTAGTAGATATTCTTTTCTCCCCAGTTTTATTGAGATGTAATTGACATGTTAATTAACTCTTTAATTATACCTAATTTTTTTTTTTAAGATTTTATTTATTTATTTGACAGAGAAATCACTAGTAGGCAGAGTGGCAGGCAGAGAGAGAGAGAGGAGGAAGCAGGCTCCCTGCCGAGCAGAGAGCCCAATGCAGGGCTCGATCCCAGGACCCTGAGATCATGACCTGAGCTGAAAGTAGAGGTTTAACCCACTGACCCACCCAGGCACCCCTAACTATATCTAATTTTTAATTTCATTGCATGGTGGCCAGAGAATATGGTCTACATGATTTATGCCTCTACTGGAAATTTCTCCATGGTTATTGCAATATATAATCAGATTTTATAAATGTTCTACTTACGTTTGAAATAAGAAAACATTTATGTTTAAGATAAGAATGCCAGTTTATTGGGGCGCCTGGGTGGCTCAGTTGGTTAAGCGACTGCCTTCGGCTCAGGTCATGATCCTGGAGACCCCGGATCGAGTCCCACATCGGGCTCCCTGCTCGGCGGGAAGCCTGCTTCTCCCTCTCTCACTCTCACTGCCCCCTGCTTGTGTCCCCTCTCTGGCTGTGTTTCTCTCTGTCAAATAAATAAATAAAATCTTTAAAAAAAAAAAAAAAAAAAAAAAGAATGCCAGTTTATTGTTGTATAGTACTCTAGGTTTGATCATAGTTTTTAGACTTTTCCCCTTGTTGTTTCCTAATATATTTTTGAAAAACTGGTGTCTTTAAGTTGGCATTTGAATTTTTTGTCATGAGTGAAAATAATTATCAGTGTTTATATATTGTGTATGTGCTGTAAATATAATTTATTCAGAATCTTTGCACTGTGAATTTAATTCATTCAGCCAGTCTTCCCAGCTAAATCAAAGTAACCCTTTGTCAGTAAAAATGTGGCTTTACTTTTTAAATTCAGGTATTGCACCTGTCACTGTTGACAACCTTTACATTTCTGAATTTTAATTCTAAAACTGGAAAACGGAATGTGGGTGGTATGAAAGAAGGGAAAGTGGGTATGGAGGGATAGAAGGCAAAGTGAAAAAGAGAAGACACTGGAATCTTGCCTTGAGTTTTTCAGTGAACTAAGACTATATACCTTTCCATATTGTTTGTTTGCTGCCATGGCAAGGAAATGTGTGTTTCCCAAATCTCCTTTTACTTACTACCCCGAGCTTTTTACATAGAAAATTATCAAAGCAATGCACAACACCAAGGTTCTGAATGGGGGCACTCTTCTAGACCCTTGAGAGATTCCATTAACAAATAGAAAGATGGATGCCCTTGAAACTTAGTTCTGCAGGAGGGATACACAGACAATAACCATAATAAGTATTACACAGTATATTAGAAAGTGATAAGCGTTTTGGGGTAAAAAAGGGTAAGCCAGTGTAAGTTTATTTGAGAATGCCCACAGACTAGAGAAGGTAAGGGAATTTGGGATATAATTTTAATCAATGTGGTCCAGGTAGGCATTATTCAAAAGAAAGTAGTGGATCAAAGGCTTGAATTAGATGAGGGAATTTGCCATGAGTATCTGGGAGCTAGAGTGTTCTAGGTGGGGAATAATCAACAATCCTAAGACCTTAATTTGGGAGAGACTGTTCAAGGAATAGTAAGAAAACCAATGTGACTTGAACTAGGTGAGTTAGAGGGGAGAAGTGGGGACAAAGGGGCGCCTGGGTAGCTCAGTTGGTTGAGCAACTGCCTTCAGCTCAGGTCATGATCCCGGAGAGCCAGGATCGAGTCCCACATCGGGCTCCCTGCTCGGCGGGAAGCCTGCTTCTCCCTCTCTCACTCCCCCTGTTTGTGTTGCCTCTCTGGCTGTGTTTCTCTCTGTCAAACAAATAAAATCTTTTTTTAAAAAAAAGGGGGGGGACAAAATATTGCTGGAAAGGATCTTTGAAGGGGTTTATAGGCTATTAGAAAGATACTGGGTTTTTTTCTCTAAGAGGTTAAGACCGAAGAGCTATGGAAGATTTTGAGGAACATTATCTGTATTAGGTTTTAAAACACTTCCTGTGGTTGTGGTTTTGAGAATAGACAGTAGGCTGGAAGGGTAGATACACTAAGACCAACTTAAGAAGCTATTAAAATAGTAGAGGAGAGAGATAATATGGATCTGGAGGTAGCAGTAGTGAGAAGTGATTGGATTCTGGATGTAATTTAAAGATGGTGGCAATAGGATTTCTTGATAATTTTGATGTGAAGTGTGAATAAAGAAGATTGCTCCAAGGTTATCACTAACGGAGACAGGGAAGGTTGCAGGTTTCTTAGAAAACTTCTTAAAGTGAGAGAAGGGTGATCTTGAAAGAGGAGTCAGATAAAGAAAACTGGAATATTCTCCTTGATCTGTTGACTTTTGGGGAGAAATTTTAAAGCCTCCCTCTGTGACTGTCAGTTTCACTTAACACTTATAGGTATTTACAATTTATGTATTTTGTAGCCATTTTGTTGTGTGTAAAGGAGTTCGTGAATACTGTATCTTCTTGGTGAATTGTGTACTTTATTATATATAATATTCATCTTTAGCAGGTGTAGGGCTTTTTGCCTTAAATGCCATTAGATTGTTCTGATAGTTATTATTAATATTTCCTTATTTTATCTTTTTATCATCTTCCTTTTATCCTCAACATTTTCTTTTCCTTTATAAATAGCAGATAGCATATTTCAAAACAAGTATGAATGCCTTTTTCTTAATATTTATTGAGAAGACTGATGTATTTGGACTTCTTTCTGCTTTTTATTTTCTCTTTGCAGTCTTCTGTTGTTACTTTTTCTTTTAATTTAATCAACCAAATTTACTTTTCAATTCTATAGATTTGAAATTTTTGTATCTTATTTCACTATTTCATTTGGTCCCCCTTAACATTTTAATACATTTAAAAAATATTTTCTTTGAATCAATGTCTAGCCTAACCTTCCATGTTGAAATCTTTTGGGCTTCTTAGTTTCTGTATTATTATATACTGTATAACTCTCTTTTCAGAGTAATCTTTTTGAATAATTATCAATAGTTACTACATTTAGTTGCCTTTTTCGGTGGTTTAATTGCTTATTGATGTTTATTGATTCTTTTTAAAAAATTTTTTTAAAGATTGTATTTATTTGACAGAGAGAGAGAGAGAGAGAGAGAGAGAGAGAGAGAGAGGGAATATAAGCAGAGGCAGAGGGAAAGGAAGAAGCAGGTTTCCCGCTGAGCAGAGAGCCTGATATGGGGCTCGATCTCAGGACTCTAGGATCACGACCTGAGTTGAAGACACTTATCGACTGAGTCAACCAGACGCCCCAAATATTTTTTTTAAAGATTTTATTTATTTATTCGACAGAGAGAGAGTACAGAAACAGGGGGAACAGCAGGTAGAGGGAAGAGGAGAAGCAGGCTCCCCACAGAGCTGGGAGCCTAATGGGGGGCTTGATCTCAGGACCCTGGGATCATGACTTGAGCCAAAGGCAGATGCTTGACTGACTGAGCCACCCAGTCACCCCTGCTTATTGAATCTTATGTCTTTCTTTTTATGTATTCTTGTTTCTGTGCTGGAGAATTACTCTATGATTGTCCAAAATATCTATATTTTGTTGTTATGCTTGACTGATACTTTAGCTAGTTACAGAATTCTGGGTTGAAAAGTATTTTCACATCTTTCACCATGTGGAAAGTATTTTCACATCTGGCAAAAAGTTTTACGACTGTGGGAAACATGACAGTCTTAAATATTGGAGGTAGATAGGCATATTAATAGAAATTTGGGGAAGGATTTGGAAATATATATTAAACAAAAATACACATGCAACATTGACAATTCTTTATCACTGAAGTAAAAACACTACTATAAGGCTATCTATACAGAGTTATTTATTGTAGCATGTATATTGTATAATCCCATTTCTATAAAGAAAATAATAAAACAAACATGTCATATGCTTGTATGAATAAGAAAAAGGAGTAGAAGGATACACCAGACTATTACTACATTGGTAACTAAAGTGGGAGAGAGTAGAAAACATAGATGAGATAATTTATTCAGACAGATTTTATTTTATTTTATTATTTTTAATGATTTTATTTATTTATTTTACAGAGAAACACAGCTAGAGAGGGAACACAAGCAGGGGGAGTGAGAGAGGGAGAAGGAGGCCTCCTGCCAAGCAGGGAGCCTGATGTGAGACTCGGATCTGACTTGAGCCAAAGGCAGATGCTTAGTGACTGAGCCACCCAGGTGCCCCCAGATAGATTTGATTTTAAAATGCCATTTTTCCTCAAAAGTCTGATGACACTGCTGATTAATTGTGTATTATGTTTTTAAGGTAGTCTAGTTTTTGTTTTTATATTGTTTTCTAGAAATGAGTACAATTCTACCTTATATTCTTAGAGTTCTGAAATTTTCCCAGCACTTGTCAAGAAGCATTTTTTTTTTTTTTCTTCATCCACTGAACACTGATTGGACCCTATTAACCTAAAGACTTCTGTATTTTTTGAGCTCTGGAGTATTTTCTATTGTGTCCTCTTCTTTATTTCCCTGAGTTTTGTTTTGTTTTGTTTTTTTCCTATAATTTCTACTTGGTAAAATCTGTGGATCTAAATTTCATGGATTTTTTACTCCCTGTTTTAAGAAGTCTTTGTCCTGTAAGAATACCCCATTTCATTAACCATATTCACTCTGCTTTTTAGCTCACCTACTGAGTTCTTCTGTTGTTATTGTTGTTACGGTGTAACAATTTTTTATTTCAAACTTATTTGGCATCATCTTGCTCAGAGTACATTATACTTCTTTTTTTTTTTTTTTTTTTTTTTTTTTG
>PITA01001186.1:60619-126275 GCA_004023965.1 Spilogale gracilis | reverse complement strand
ATTTACTCTTTGTTCTTCTAGTGATTAACCTTTTAATTCTGATGAACACTTAAATTTATATATTTCAATCATTTGTATGAAATAATAGAAATACACTTAACACAATAATTTTAGCCATTTTCAGGACACACTTCTTCCCCATATTCAGCCTTTTGGAAAAACTTCTGAGATGGTAGATAAGTGGTGAATTTAGAGACCCTGTGCCTTTACATGCGAATATTTTGTACTCTATACTGAAAGTAATTTTAACTCCACACTTTGATGTTATTGCACCTTTCACAGAACACTTATTCCTGACAGTGAAAAATCTGTTGCTTTTCTGATTCATTTTTTTTGGTATAAAACCTGTTTTTATTGTTTTTCTTTGTTTTATTTAGGATTGTCATCTCTGTGCTTTCCAGCAGTCCTCGTCTATGACTATTTTAGTTTATGGTTTTAACCACCTTGGTATGTCTCTCTGTGGTTCATCTGCTTTTATTTCATTGACATTTTATGAGAGGCAAAAATTAAATTTATGTCCTGATAGACCCTAAAGAATCAGAAACTCTTAAATCCTGAGTGGCCACTTCATGTCCTTTTCCCTTGGAGTACTCGGTCAAGCACTGTAATTCCCCACTTTATTGCTTATTGAATACTGTTTTACTGAAGCCCTGCTTTACCCATACAAGAGCATTATTTTTATAGTCCCAGCAACTCCTAAGGCACGTTTCTTCTGATAGTTTAGCTTCTGCCCATTTATCCTAGCAGTGGTTTTAAGGTACCAGGTATCTTCTTCCAGAATAAATTTCTGCTTGGAAGGGCCTCCTTCATCATAGGAACAATGTACAAATTCACTGTCATTATTCCATAAATGAAACAAGTTTATGGCAGGGGTCATAGGGAATTACCATTTAATGAGTAATTACTAAATGCCAGGCCCTATGCTACATGTTTTATATTGTCTTATTTAATCCTAACAGTCTTCTTAGTAGGCTTCATATTTACTTTATTGATGAAGCAACTGAAATTTAAGAAAAGTTGAAGTAACTTTGGCCCAAGGTGGAAGTTGTGGAGCCATTTTTCAAACTCAGGCATGTCTGACCCCAAAGAATGATTCTCTCGGCTCAGTACACTATAAAATTTAGGTAAAACCCTCATTTTTCTGAGGGTTTTCTTATCCATGGTATTTTATAGAATCTTATACTTCCCCTGAACCATAAAAAGTATAATCCATATTACTTATTGGGGACATAATTTATTGCCTTTTCCTGATAATAGTTTTTTATACAATGGATACTATACTATACTCTATATGTTATGTAGTTTGGTAGCAATACAGTAAGAAAAAAAAGTTGCCAGCAATACCATTTGATTAATCTTAAGAATAATTAAAAATTTCCCTGAAATAATCTCAATTTTAAATATGCTTTAGTCACCTTTTATAAAACAGTAATATACTATTCATAATCTTCTGGTGTTACAGATATTGGATAAATTGGAAATCATGGATTCCGTAAGTGTCTTATGGTTCAAAATTGCTACCTTGCCATCTTTCTCTTTTCATATGAGTAAACTAGAAGGAAATTCTTTTAAATCACACTTGTTTGTATAGAGCTATTTACATTTGATTATTAATAAGTACTTGCATTTTCTAAATTTTAGTGTTTTCTTTAACATTTTGGAGAAATTTTGTTACTATTTATATTCACAGTAAATAAATGTCTTTGGTTTTATACATGAACTCCAGAATTGAACATATAGTAAGGAGAACTTGTTAAATCAGAAAAATGTCATGGCTGGTTTGTGATTTGCCATCACCGAAAGATGTTCTTTTTTTTTAAGCCATTGATGCGAGAGAGGTGCATCTTCCTGCATATTTTGTTTTAAGGAAAGCTGATTTCTTGTATTTGAAGTTTACTGTTCTGAATGAAGATTATTGTAGAATAATGATTAATTTGGAATATTTTTCTTAGACGATAATTGTATTTGGGGGGCTGATTTTAGAGAAAAATGCTAAGTTGAATAAGTGGCATAAATGAGAGTTCAGATTTAATGATAATACTTTATAGAAAGTAAAACTTCTGATTGTGTTTCATTTTTCTAGTTCTCAGTGAGAGTGTCAAACTTTGCCATCTATATATAAGTTTGAATTTATCTATTAGAGTTTAAATGTATATAATACAAGTTAAAGGCTAAGTACTCATTACAGATTATTACAGTGTTACAGAATTTTTCTTTTTACAATCTTAGCCCCTTTCAATTAAATTATAATTCAGTGAAAGAATTTATTCTCTTGACTTCATAATGCTCAGATTTACTTCTAAGACCATAAACAGTTTTGTACTTTATAAATATGACTAATATGTGATTACTATATGAAGTAATGGAACTTTTATAAGAAGAGTTTTACTTTAAGATCTACAAAAGTTTTTTTAAAATGTACATACAGTTGAATATGTGAGGTTTCAAGTTTGAAAGAGCAAGATTATTGAGTATTAGAAGGAAACATTTATTATGTTTCAGGCAGTCTTTTGAAGCCAGATTATCTCTTCTGTTGTAAGGAATTTCTTCAAAGCCCAGTTGTTTGCATTTACTGTAATGTCACTAACTTTGATGTGCACGTTCTAATGGACCTTTGTCCTGTGGAATCTTACCATGGTTGGGACAGAACTTTCATCCACAACATTTTGAACATGATTAACTTTTAAGTTCTCTAGCAAATTCTTAGCCTTTCCTGAAAACCGTTAAGCAAATAGACATCTAACGTTGATGCTGATTTTGTACTTAAAAACTTCTTTTGTCATATTTCCTTATCTCTTGCTGATTACTCTCAGATATATAGGCGCAGTCATCTCCTGATGGCGAAATCTCTGTTCTTCACAATTATTATTTCCGCTTTCAAGCAGTTCATTCCATATGCATATATAATATTTATATTATCACTTTAGGTGTTTTTTTATTATCTCTATTTTCACTTTTTTTTTTTTTTAAAGATTTTATTTATTTGACAGAGAGAAACACAGCCAGAGAGGGAACACAAGCAGGGGGAGTGACAGAGGGAGCAACAGGCTTCCCGCCGAGCAGGGAGCCCAATGTGGGACTCAATCCCGGGTCTCTGGGATCATGACCTGAGCAGAAGGCAGTCGCTTAACCAACTGAGCCACCCAGGCACCCCTCTGTTTTCACTTCTAATATAAGTATGTTTGGTCCTCCAAGAACTTTTAACACTTACACTTCTTTTGCATTTTTTGGACTCGATGGGTTAATGTTTATAAAACGTCTCAAAACTAAGCACAAAGAGCAAACTCATCATCGATTGAAGAACACTAGAAGACTCAAAGTAAAATAAGAGTTAATCATAGTTAATACTCTGTTGGCGGAGGGCAGAGTTGACACACTACCTCTGAATGTGAAACTGATACATTTATGATTCATGTTAATTATACAATTGTGGTCAAAATTTGCTGTGTTTGAAAAATACGTAAAGAGGTTATCACTCATTTTATTAAAAAAACTACATGAATTGTTATTGTTGGAGTTGTGCATATGTGTATTATTCACCCTATCAAAGTTCTGATTATCACTTACCATTTTTCTTTAAGATTTTTTATTTATTTGAGAGAGAAAGAGAGGGAGAAAGATCATGAGCAGGGGCAAGGGGGAGCACAGAGGAAGAAGCAGGCCTTCTGCTGAGTTGGGAAGCCTGATGCGAGGCTTGATCCCAGGACCCTAAGATCATGACCTGAGCTGAAGTCAGGTGCTTAACCAACTGAGCCACCCAGGTGTCCTGATGATCACTTATCTTGTTCTGACTATATAAAAGCATAAAGAATGCAATAAGCAGTCATTCCATGCTGAATATGATTTAGCCTTCTTTGGTTGCACCTGTAATATATTGCCTTGCCTAAAATTACAGAGCTCTTCATTAGGAAATTAACCTTCAGTTATTGACTATCCATTTGTTTTTTGACTACTCTTGCTTCTCATTATTGTATAATTTTGTCAGGTTGCTACAGTTAGGTGTTTGTAGCTCCCGTACCCCCTTTTGTCCTTGTAGTTACCTGCTTCTTAAGCTGTGTCAGATTATGTTAAGAGTTTAGCATACTTGGCAGTAAGAATAACTTTGTGTTATTAGGTGTTTATGATCTAGTACCTTACTATTTATAACATTTTCATATTAAATAATGAAGATAATTCATGGCATCAGGAATGAAACTATTCGACAAGTTCAATGTAATTTGATGGTGGGTGGTAACATTACATGAAGATCATTAGTTTGTAATGGCAGTACTGCATGCTGCTTGAGAAGAAAGCATTGTGTGTCCAGTATATTCTTGCTTTATTTTTCCTGTTCATTATTTATGTATTTTCTATTTATTTGAACTCATTGATCTTCTTTCTTTCTTTCTTTCTTTCTCTCTTTCTTTCTTTCTTTCTTTCTTTCTTTCTTTTTTTTTTTTACCAATAGAAAAAACTCTCGTTGTATGTAGTTTTCATGATTGCAGATAGTTTGTGGCCTCAATATGTTAGTCATTTAGTGCTATTGTTCAAGAATCAGTTTATGAACATATTACAATTTAAAGGATTAACTCAAGTAATTATGGATTTAGAGGATCTTTAAAGTCCAATAGTGTAATTTTCACTTCCAGTTTTAGCTCATTATTTCAAATAATGTTAAATGTTAATAATGTAATAACCAAAAATTTAACATATATAGTACATATCAAAGAGGATGTTAGAAATCATCTCATCTAATCGCCAGTGCTGTATTGCTTTCTACAGTGTTCTGACAGTAATCCAGACTGCTGAGCATTTCAGTTCACTATTGTGTAAGACAGGTCTTTGCAATTTGAGTGGTTCCTCTTTTTTAGTTTATTTAATCTTGAGATGAAGTCCATCTTATGATTCAGACGCATTGATCGTATCTTTTATATTCCATACCCTCAGTTTAACAGTATGAAGGTTGTTAATTGTATTGGCTAGTTGCTAGACTAAGTATACCAAGTTTTCTCTTTATTTCATCATGTGACATGCTGGAAAACCTTACGAATCTCTGTACTTTTTTTAAAGTATTTTCTCTCAATGATATCCAGAGTAGAATACTGACTGGGTGATATGGTTATATAGTATACTGTGTCTTCACTTGCATTATATAATAGGTAAAGTTGCATATATATATATTTACACATTGTGTACATATATAGAGACTTAAACATCACAGTAATTGTAGATACAGTATTTCAGTTAATTAAGATTTGTTTTGCAATTAGAATGACAGTTGTGAATGTTTTTCTCTTCTTGACCCAGTCTCATATATGACTAACTGAAGTTGTCATGTGTTCTCAAGGATAATTTAAATGAATAGCACATCGGGTTTGTGAAAATCTGACAGATCTTAACTGTAACTCAGCTAGTAGGCAACATTATAATTTATTTATAGCTGTGTAATATGGCCATTAATGAGCTAACGTGGAATAAGGGCAGCTTGTATTATATTTTTGTATGAAATTATACTACATGACAAAGGTTGTCACTATGTAATAAGTGCCCACAAAATATTAACCTACTAGCAATAAATACAATTAATAATGTACATAAAAGAGTGAAATTAAGCTAATTTTCTATAAAAAAATTATGCATGAACAGAAAGTGGACAGCATAGATTTGATGACAGGAGGGTTGTATCTAATCTGAATTACTGAGTGACCTAGGAAGCTTGCTCAGAGGGATTACAGAATAATTATGTTAATATGCAATTATCACCTCATTTCTTCTATAGTAACCTCAAGATGTAGTGTAGTGAGGGTGTTATAGCAAGTGCTGATAGTTTGCAAAAATACTGATGTTTGAAATTTCTAAGACAATAAGTCTAGCTTGAGGCATAAAAGTGATGATCTGTCATCTTGAAGACAGATCTGACCTTTGTACTATTTTTTTTTAATGCTCACAGTATATAACTACAGGCAGTTATAGCTGTAGAACTCATTATGATTTCCAAGAAACCGAAATATATTTTATGTAGATTTAAAGTTCCATTTGCAGCTTTTTATAAAGTGTGTGAATTTTTTAAAAAATTATTTTAAAATTCATTTAAAAGAAAAATTCTATGGTTCTATGACTACATGGAGGAAGACATAGTAATAGTATCTAAGTATTCTATTAAAATATCCCATTTGGTATAGCAGATTCACTGAAATTTAAGGAGTCCAAGCTGTATAACATTAGTTTGATTATTTTAATTTATTAGTTTCCCTTTTTTGAACTTAATGAATAATGTCTGCCTTCAAATATGTCCCCTACTTAGTTCTATTAACATAAACTGATGTTGATGGTTCTGTTACATATATTAGACTACATAAAGATAGTTGGAAAAACTATTTGAAACAGTTAAATGGTTTTAGGTTAAATGGTTTCTTGCCTACATGCTACATAACCGTCCATGAATGTAGGGAAATAATTTTTGATGTCAAAGTTCTAGATTCATTATGCACTGCAACAGATTTTGATGGTTCAGTGTTCTGCATTATATCTCAATGCAACAGCTGTGAATTTTGGATACTCTTAAGAAAAATGTATTTTTAACATTTTTTAGTTAAGATATACTCTGAAAATTAAACTAGGAAAAAATTTTTATTGTTGCTAAGATACTAGCTAGGAGCCATTTCTTATAGCCTATTTTTTAACTGATGGGGTACATTTTTAATATTAATGTGCTAATAAATACTCTGAAAAAGAATAACCTCTGTTTTTGAGTAGAGATAATCATAAATTTGGTGACAAGTAAGGTATATTTCTTGAGGTGTAAAGAAAACCTTTCTTGAAGACTATTTTATATTTTAACAATATTTAATTTGATCTTTAGTTTTTCCTTCTGCTAGGTGTGTTTTATAGATATACGTATATTCTGTTTTTGAGCAAAGCAGTTTGGAAGGCTAAGATAAAGCCATTCTGGTAATGAGAATGCAGTCTCCAAGCAGACATGATATTCTCATAGTTTGTCACCCTGCTGTTCAGGGGGTACCAATGAAGTTGCTTTAAATGGGAAGCGTCTGTTCCATCTCTGAACCTCTAACACCAGAACAGATGGGTGGAACATGGAACATAGAAGGTTTTACCTCTGAGGTGGTAACAGTGAAGCCACTCATTAACACTGAATTTACCACTTCGTTAGCAACATTGCTTCCTGTTGAGAAAAGCTAATATAGGCTTTCAAATTGACTGAGCATATTATTTGTCTACCTCTGTGATTATAATAAATAGGAACACAAAGTAAGTGTCCTCCAGTCTGGTTTTTTTAAATTTTCTGTTGTCCATTTCAGATTTATGAGATTATTCCTATTTGGACATTTTACTTTTTCTATGTAATTTAATGAGAAATGTCAGGAATGGGTAAGAGTATAGCATCAAGTTTGCTTTTCTTTTCATTGACATTTGCACACTCTTCCCTAACACATGTTTATGTGCTTCCCATTTTTAACTTCTGTGTATGGGTTATAGAGACTCCTGCTGGGTGCTGCATTAGCACCATTTTGGGGTGATATCATTGAATATGATCTTATTGGACGTCTATTTTTATTACTGTGGAAGTTTGCCAATCTCAAAACAGAATTCTGGCCTATGAGGGGCAGAAAAATTGTTGGTATAAATAATAATGCCGAAGATAGATATTTGCAGTATTTGTTTGTAATATTTGTTGTATTAAAGAACACATCTTGTGGAAAGAGTAAGTTCATACTTATATGCGCTTGTTCTAATTTGTGAAATAAAGTAATTAGAAACAACTCTTTTATTCTTTAACTAGACTTAATGTTTTATGGATCATGTATTTGGTACCATGAAAGATATTAGAAATAATGAACATTGAAAGTGTTTTAATTTCTAAATATCAGATTAAGTTCCTCCTGTCTTCAAATAGTATTACTTGTGATACAAATTAAAAATACTATGAAGGAAAAATAGGAGACTTTATTCTTTATCAGAGAGCAGGAACCTAGTCTGTTTTGTTTACTGCTGGTATCCCTAATAATAAAGCAGTGCCTGGCACATGGTAAGGGCTCAGGAATACTTGGAGAATGAATAAACTGTACTTGCTACCATGTACAAAAGGAAAAGAAGAATGGAATTTTATCCAACACTTTAGGTAGTTCATACCTAGGGATGCCAAAGAGCAGGTTCTTTAAATTGTACTTGAGGATTATTGGACATTTTGAAGGCCTTGCTGTAGTTGCTGAGTCAGGAAGTCAGAACCATGGTGGAATATGCATTATTTTGAAAGGGGTGTCTACATTTCATAGGAAGAAAACTGTTTTTCCTCTTTACATACTTTGGCTTTGATTCTGCAGTTGTGTTTTTATTCAGTCAACATGTTAGTGCTTTATTCACCAAATACTGACTAAGCACCGATGCCAAGCACTGTGCTTGATTCTAGAGATATGAGAGTGACTAGGTACAGGGCCTACCCACAAAGAGCTTACATTTTTCCAAGGAGACAGACAATTCCCATATAATGTGGGCATTTCTAATGTTGCTAGTCCATAGACATTTTGTAGATATGCAATATGGGGTTGTTGCTTAGCACAAAGAAAAAAAATAAGCTTTGAGATGCTTTTAAAATCTTTCACATTTTTTTTTAAAAGATTTTATTTATTTGACAGAGAGAAACACAGCCAGAGAGGGAACACAAGCAGGGGGAGTGACAGAGGGAGAAGCAGGTTTCCCACCAAGCAGGGAGCCCGATGTGGGACTAGATCCCGGGTCTCCAGGATCATGGTCTGAGCCAAAGACAGTCGCTTAACCAACTGAGCCACCCAGGCACCCCTCTTTCACAGTATTTAAAGTGTTTCATCATTCTTAGAAAATTATTAGGATCTTGGTATAAACAGTGGAGTTACACTAATAAAAACGTGTGCTTTGAACTCTCCATACATTCTAATAGAATTTTTTCTTTCATGCAAATCTAAATTTTTTTTCTTCCATTTTCTAGACTAAATGTGTTAAATGGGCTTGCCAACAATATGGATGATTTGAAGATAAACACCGATATTACTGGTGCTAAAGAAGAACTCCTAGATAACAACAGTTTTATCTCTGACAAAGAGAGTGGAGTTCATAAACCAAAAGATTGTCAAACATCATTTCAGAAAAATAATACGCTCACTTTGCCTGAAGAACTGTCAAAGGACAAATCTGAAAAAGCCTTAAGTGGAGGCCAGTCTACTCTATTTATACATGCTGGTGCTCCTACTGTTTCTAGTGAAAACTTTATCTTGCCTAAAGGAGCTGCTGTTAATGGACCAGTTTTACACTCCTCCTTAGCTAAGACTTCAAATATGAATAAAGGCAGTGTTTCATTAACCACTGGACAACCTGTGGATCAGCCAGCAACAGAATCTTGTTCAACTTTGAAGGTGGCACCTGATCTTCAACTGTCTACACCGCAGAAAGCAAGTCAACACCAAGTTTTATTTTTGTTATCAGATGTAGCACATGCTAAAAATCCAACCCATTCCATTAAAAAACTACCTACCTCTGCCTCCGTTGGTTGTGACATTCAGAATTCAGTAGGGAGTAGTGTAAAGTCAGATAGCACTTTAATAAGTCAAGTAGAGGTGGGTGAGGATAGTGATGATTTATTGGTAAAAGATGATTGTGTCGATACATTGACAGGAATTTCCTCAGGTACAGATGAATTTAGGTCAGAAAATGATACAAACTGGGATCCCCAAAAAGAGTTCATTCAGTTTCTTATGACTAATGAAGACACAGTGGATAAAGCCCCAGTTCACTCTAAAATAGGTCTAGAGAAAAAGAGAAAGCGAAAAATGGATGTAAGCAAGATTACTCGTTATACTGAGGATTGCTTTAGAGATTCTAATTGTATACCCAATAAGTCAAAAATGCTAGAGGTAGACTTTCTGGAACAGAATGAAGAACTACAAGCAATAGACTCACAGAAATATGCATTATCAAAAGTGAAGCCTGAATCAACTGATGAAGACTTGGAATCTGTGGATGCTTTCCAGCATCTAATTTATAACCCAGATAAGTGTGGAGAAGATAGTTCACCTGTTCATAGTAGCACTTTTCTTTCGAATACCTTAAAAAAGAAATGTGAAGAAAGTGATTCCGAGTCACCTGCTACTTTCAGCACTGAAGAGCCATCATTCTACCCCTGTACAAAGTGCAATGTGAATTTTAGGGAGAAAAAGCACCTCCACAGGCATATGATGTATCATTTAGATGGGAATAGCCACTTCCGCCATCTTAATGTCCCAAGGCCATATGCTTGTAGAGAATGTGGACGGACATTTCGAGATCGTAACTCACTTCTGAAGCATATGATTATTCACCAAGAAAGAAGACAGAAGTTGATGGAGGAAATTCGTGAATTGAAAGAACTTCAGGATGAAGGAAGAAGTGCACGATTACAGTGCCCTCAGTGTGTATTTGGTACCAATTGCCCTAAGACATTTGTGCAACATGCTAAAACTCATGAAAAAGATAAAAGGTACTACTGTTGTGAAGAGTGTAACTTCATGGCAGTGACAGAAAATGAATTAGAATGCCATCGAGGGATTGCCCATGGAGCAGTGGTAAAATGCCCTATTGTCAGTTCTGATGTAGCCCAGAGAAAAACGCAAAAAAAGACTTTCATGAAAGATTCTGTTATAGGATCATCTAAAAAATCAGCCACCTACATATGTAAGATGTGTCCTTTTACTACTTCAGCCAGAAGTATTTTAAAAAAACACATGGAGTACTTGCATTCATCATCATGCATTGATTCATTTGGTAGTCCTCTTGGACTTGATAAAAGAAAAAGTGACATTCTTGAAGAACCTATAGATATCGATAGCACTAAACCATTAATTAAACAGCAGTCAACCACATTTCCAAAGAACTCTGCTTTAAAACAAGATGTAAAGCGAACATTTGGATCATCCTCACAATCAAGTAATTTTTCCAAATTCCATAAGCGGCCACACAGAATACAAAAAGCTCGGAAGAGCATTGCCCAGTCTGGTGTGAACGTGTGCAATCAAAACAATTCTCACAAGACTGTTATGATTAAAAGCAGCACTGACCAAAAACCCAAGTATTTCCATCATGCAACAAAAGAAAAATCTAATGCCAAGGCAAATAGCAACTATTTATATAGACACAAATATGAAAACTACAGGATGATAAAAAAATCAGGTGAATCATATCCTCTACATTTCAAAAAAGAAGAAGCCAGTTCATTAAATTCTTTACATCTGTTCTCATCATCAGGTAATTCTCACAACAATAGTTTCATTTCAGACCCTCAGAACTCTGACACCAAAAGGCCAGAAAGCTTCAAAGAACACAGGCGTGTAGCTGTGAAGAGAGTAGTTAAGGAATCTAAGAAGGAAAGTTCTGTTGGAGAAGACTTGGATAGCTATCCAGATTTCTTGCACAAAATGACTGTTGTTGTTTTGCAAAAACTTAATTCTGCTGAAAAGAAAGATAGCTATGAAACAGAAGATGAAAGTTCCTGGGATAATGTTGAGCTAGGTGACTACACTACGCAGGCTATAGAAGATGAAACCTATAACGAAATTAATCAAGAACATGTAAACTTATTCCCGCTGTTTAAAAGTAAGGTGGAAGGTCAGGAGCCCGGAGAAAATGCTACCCTTAGTTATGATCAAAATGATGGCTTTTATTTTGAATATTATGAAGATGCTGGAACTAATAACTTTTTGCATGACATCCATGATCCTCAGCATTTAGAAAATGCAGAAACTTCATTATCAAAGCATAGTTCTGTTTTTCACTGGACCGATTTGTCTCTTGAGAAGAAATCATGTCCTTACTGCCCAGCAACATTTGAAACAGGTGTTGGGTTGTCAAATCATGTCCGAGGACATCTTCATAGAGCTGGACTAAGCTATGAAGCCCGACATGTTGTATCACCAGAACAAATAGCCACAAGTGACAAAATGCAACATTTCAAAAGAACTGGCACAGGAACACCTGTTAAGCGAGTTAGAAAAGGTAAGTTTCCGTCTCGATAATTTGGGTTAATATGGCTGTATTTCAAGGATTCGAAGGTTTTGCTCAAAGTTGGTCTTTATTAGAATCACCTAATTTTGTATTTCAGTATTAATTGGCTTTAAAATGATCACTTTATAAAAGATTCTGATATTACTCTTAAAAAATTTTTTTTAGCTATAGAGAAGTCTGAAACCACTTCTGAACACACTTGTCAGCTCTGTGGTGGTTGGTTTGATACTAAAATTGGATTATCGAATCATGTTAGAGGCCATCTGAAAAGACTTGGTAAGACCAAATGGGATGCTCACAAATCACCAATCTGTGTTTTGAATGAGATGATGCAAAATGAAGAAAAATATGAAAAAATCTTGAAAGCATTGAATAGTCGTCGTATTATTCCCAGACCATTTGTAGCTCAAAAACTTGCATCAAGTGATGACTTTTTATCTCAAAATGTTATACCTCTTGAAGCATACCGTAATGGCCTAAAGACTGAAGCTTTATCAGTGTCTGCATCAGAAGAAGAAGGGCTGAGTTTCTTAAATGAATACGATGAAATAAAACCAGAACTGCCCAGTGGAAAAAAGAATCAGTCTCTTACACTGATAGAACTGCTTAAAAATAAAAGGATGGGAGAAGAAAGGAATTCTGCTATTTCTCCTCAAAAAATTCATAATCAAACTGCAAGGAAGAGATTTGTTCAGAAATGTGTTCTTCCATTAAGTGAAGACAGTCCTTTGATGTATCAACCACAAAGGATGGATTTGACTATGCACTCAGGTAAGAGGATGTCTATGACTGTCGTATAGAATTTAAACACAATTGAATTATGTTTACTTGTATGGACTATTTGTAGAAAATACTTTCTTAGAATTTTTTTACTTAAGCTGCTTTTTTTGCAGAGCAGAGATTGGTTATACTGTCATTTCTATATAATCATCAGTTGATGCTCATCAGCACTGAATTCTCTGTGCCTCATTTCTTGGTCAGAATGTAAGGTGAGAATAAAAACAAATAAAAAGCTGATCTGTAAAAATAAAATTTGCTATGGCTGGGGGAATGGTCCTATGGATGGATGGGAGGTCGACGTTGTTCAAAAAGCATAGCGTTACTGAAATGGCATACCTGTCCTATATTTGCCAGTGCTCCAAGGCGATAACGTTTTCAAGATATAGCTGTTGGTTTTCCTTCTGCTTAGGTCGAACAAACAAACAAACAAACAAACAAAAGACTGTAAACTGAATGGATTCGTGTCTGTTGTCTGTTGTGATTAACCCAAAGAAACGTCTCCCTCTCCAATTCCTCATTATATTGTGGGATAGTTTGGTTTTGGAGAACTATTGTGAGTATAAAGCATTTGTTTGGGGTTTTAGATTTTACAGTGGTGGTCTAAAGGAACAGAACAGATGGTTTAGGTTAGTGCCTGTGCGCCAATGATTATTCTTTTCAAAGGAATAGTGTGTGTGTGCCAGCAAATGATGTAGCAGATAAAATAGACAAACTGTATGTGTTCTTGCTTAGTCTGGCTTATACTTGTAGACTAGAAAAATTTTAAGTGTCTTTGTAGGTTTCTTTTGGAGGTTAAGAGTGTTGAAAACGAACTTAGATGGTCTTATAACATAGCCCTGAGTTGAATGTGTCTAAGATAAAAATAACTGGTCAGTGGATTAATAATGAGTACAGTTATGGTAATGTTGATTTGTTTGCTTTGGCAGACATTGGGATGGCCCAGATATTTGTGTGCAGTTTTAATTTAAGGAAAGATTACCTTATGTTATCAGTGGTCTGAAAAACTATCTTGTATGGATTTGTGGTTAATAGGGTTCTTTCTTTTGTCTAAAGAGAGTCTTTCAAAGTCAACTCTTCAACCTTTTTGAGAAGGAGAAAAATGTAAGAAAGTTGTGTCAGCTGTGTTGACTAAGGTGTAGTACACTTGAGAGATGGAACCATATTTGTGGCTGATTTTCATAGTTACTGTTGAAGAATCCAACCGAAAGGAGTTGGGGGAGTGAGGATTGTCTCTGAAGTTAGGAGTTTCTTATTGTTTCACCATGTTTTCTTTGCTGTGATGACTAAGATGTTAGCTTGTTGATCATTTATTTAGCACAAAGATTTTAGCAAAAAACTTCAAATCATTAACTTTCATTATTGATTGCGCATTCAGAGTGATGAACATAAAATGCCCTGAATAAAATGTTGTGTCTAACAGCTGCTCAATGGTGTGTTTTACCACCTTTTCTCCCAGCCTTCATGAGAAAGCCTTAATTTAGTATTGAGCCTTTTACGGTTTTGTGGGTAAAACACTTTTAATTACCACTTTGTCAACTAGACTTTTTAATTCTTTTTATTGGTAATGTTGTAAGCTTTGAAACTTCTCAACTGAACTGTGCTCTTCAAATCACAGGATTGTATTTTAGGTTTAGGAAATGATCTGCGTAACACAGAAATCTGCAAGAAAGTGATAATAGGTGTTAAATCCAGAGGAGCTCAGAGGTTCATGGCACTCCTCTTCCACATTTCCCAAGAGCATGGGTTGGCTCTAAATACTAACAACAAACTAATCATAGTTAACTTAATTCCCCCTCCTTATTTTAAGTTAAGCTAACTCAATGAACGTTTTTTAAACCATCCTTACTGTGGTACTTTTCTTCACGCTTTTAGCTAAGAAAATTTCACTTTTTGAAGTGAGAACTGGATTATAGTTTTCTTTTGAATGATAGGTATGCCTGTGAAGCTTAGAACATGTGTGCATTGCAATACGACGTTTACAAGTGCTGTTAGCCTGTCCAACCACTTACGCGCTTATGCACGAAAGAAGAGTGCTGGACTTTTGACTGGTACAGGTATGTTTGAACAGATAACACAGCAAGTCTGCTTGGTACAGTACACTTTTTTTCTCACCAGACTGGTGCTAGTTCAGATGATATTTATAGCTTTCTTTGGTAAGCACAGTTGAAACTGAATATACATTAAATTTCAGCAACTTGTAAACTTAGAATTTTAAGCAAGTTATTCTTTTTCATTTGGCTCTTATTGACTTGATTTGGGGGAAAAAACAATAGAGCTGTGCAACTTTTGAGTCTACAGAACTCCCACTAATTTTTAAATTATTTTTGATTTTTAAATTTATTTTTGTTAGTGGATTCCAGTAAGGCACCTCTCTTTGGTAAAAAAAAGATTGTAGTTCTAGCTTGAGGAAATGCTTTATTAGGAAAGGAAATTATTGTGAAATTTCAAATATGTAGCTTGATTAGAAAACTAAGCAAAACTAAGGTATTTTCATTAGTTTATAGATCAGATCTTTAAAGGGACAAGCCTTAATAATGGCCCATGTTGACAACTGAATAGATTTTTCTTTTAGTGCTCCTAAACTATGTTTAGGATTGATAAATATAGACAAGCACATAAATGTTAGCATGCACATTTCTGTGTTATTTTTGGTTGGTTAGCCCAACCTTGCAGATAACCTCTTCATATTGCTAGCCTGTGAAAAATTTTATTAGCTTATTCATATGTAATACCGCTTCTTATTCTACAAAATGCCTTGCTCTTTTCATTTGTAGCCTTTCAAGCTACCCTGCTTTAGCAAATCCCATTTCTCTCACGTCTTAAAATATCTTTTCTAAATATATCCACATAAATCCTTTTGCCTAAAATTCTCCTTCCAATCTCTTTGTTTCTCTTGCTCTTTTAGATCACTGCCTTCTGCTTTCTTCTAGTTGTTGTTTTTCCAACTTTTTTGTTCTTCCTCATGTCTTCTTATGGCTTACATCCAATATGTTCTTGCTACCAGAGAAACACTTGTATTCATACTAATGTCTTTCTTTCTTCTGCTTCTTTGCTTTATCCTTTGACTTGATATACAGATGACCAGGGATGACCATTGACTGTATTAAAAGGAGAATAGAGTGAGTTTTACTTTACTGGATTATTAACCTCTTACTGTGAGGTTTTAGTTTTATGAGATTACTCCTACCTTCATCAGGCTTGGAAGGTGATTACTGACATTAGAAGCCGGGAGGCAGTGAAAATAAAAGACTGCAGAAATAGAAATTCATCATTGTTCTCATAATCACTAACTTCTGTTGAACATTTACTATGTATCAGGCACTGTGCTGTGCAATTTGCATGCGTGATATTTAGCTTCACAACCACCATATGAGTTGTAGGTACAATAATTCAATTTTACAGGACACTGGGGCTTAGAGAACTTAAGCAAGTTACCCAAACTTATGTAGTTATTAATAGCAAAGTTGAAAAATCAAGGCTTTCTTATCCTAGACCTCTGTTTGTAATCACTAATGTCTGCCACATACAGAACACAAGCAATTAGAAATCCTAAAGTGAAGTTCATTTTAAGGTGGAGAGCTTTGTGCTGAAGACTGAATTAATAAGAGTGTTACAAACCACAGGGACCCAAGAAACCTGCCTGGATTTGATTTTAGAGGACTTTAAAAAATGTTTCAGTGTGACAATTCAGACAGATAATTGCAAATATTCAATGAGACACATTTCTCGAGTACAGATTTTGTAGACCATTAAAAAATAGTTTTACCTCATCTGAAAATCTTTTGAAATGTAGGATTAACTATTTATAAATAACTGAATGTAACCCTCCACTGACCAAGGGTGCATTCTCAAGAATACTTTATTATCTAAAAAATGTCATTATTAAAGAAAAAAAGTAATATAGGATGAATGGGGATACATTTCTTTGGGCATCAAGAAAAAAAAGAGGATATTACTTTTAAAATACCTTCACTACTAACCAAAATGTCAGAAATATTAGAAAATATGTGTTTTTGGCAGTCCTAAGGCAAAGAGAAGGGAAATGAAACGCTGAAGAAAGTCTAGGGTGGTATTTTCCACAGCCCACACCTACTTTTAAGAAAAACAAAAAAATGCATGCACCCGTTTTTTAAATAGAAATTCTGAAACTTTCTCCCTGATTTTTGAAAGCTTGACCAGTAGAGCTACATGGAGTATGTATTTGCTGCTTACTTGTGCCAACTAAGAAGTTTTTCTTTCAGCTTTATTGACATTTTTAATTTTCTAAATGGGAAGATGCTATATTACATTTATAAACTCCATGTGCCTATTTTCTTCCCCCATATCAGTTTCATGGTGTTAAGTCAGTGGTCCCAACCTGTAGTTTCTGGAGGGTTCCACTGGGTTATTATAAGGGATCCATCAATTCATATGAGTAACAAGCATTATTTTTCAAGAATATGTACGTGTTGTTTTGATGAAAGAAATACAAAATCGTTTTTAGAAAACTTTACCTTAATCCAAGTAGATCATAAAGCTGGAACAATGTAAGGGGAAAATGGGTAGGACTAAAGTCTCCATAAGAATGTCTGGTACTTACTAAATTCAGGTAGTCTTCATTCATGTGGATGTAGCCTCCTCTCAAAGAAGAAGCTTAGGTTTCCTAGAGTAAATGCTAAAGGTCTGTGTGGTTACCTAGGATAGAATAAACCCCCAAGCCTTCTTAAAAGACACCAGCTCCTGGCCTCTTTTGTGGAAACTAGCAGTCTGTTGAGGGAGATAAATATTCTACTAGCCTGAATAAACCAAAAAGGTTGCTCCTCTGCTTCCCCAAATAGCTATTGACTTGATGACTCACGTAATTCTAATGTGATAGTTTGCAGTCTTGTTTGGGTCATTGGCCTCTTTGAGAATTTTATGATGTGGGCCCCATCCCAGAAAAGTGCACTTATTTATCCACAGATAGAAAGTTTTCTATATATAGGTTTTGTATCCCTGGAAAGTTATCATCTATAGACCCTTCTTCCTCTGGCGGAAAGCTGAGAAAGAGGACATGACAAAATAAAAATGAAGTAGAAAGACACAGAACTAGGAATCAGAACTGTAAGAAATCTTTTTTTTTGTAAAAGAAAATGCTTAAAATGCTGAAACTATGTAACATCAAAACTAATTTGCATGGTCACAAATATAAATTAAAATATAACATGCTTCATAATTTTAGTAAAAGGACATGATAAATTATAAAGTAGGAAAGCTTGGAACTGAAGACATGAAAGAGTAACCATACTTGAGACAGAGTTAAACTGTCAAAAAGGAATAGATTTAATTTTGCCCAGAACTGACCCAATTTATAATCCATAGGGCAGGTTCAAATAATTGTTTAATAATTTCCATGTGCTTATGGGTAATCACTTATTGTAGCTTTTTTTTACCTTTTTTAAAATGGATTTTTGTCTAAAGAGGCTAGTGTCAAAGGGTTTACTTTATATCATATATTATAAATTCAAGGCATACTTCTAAATAGGAATTTATTACAGTTAAGATAGACCACGGTATTGGTGGACTTCTTTTTCGGGTTTTGTTCTCTTTAGATTAACTGCTAATACAGATTTTTTCTGGTTAATTATTTACACAGTCTAATAAGAACATTACATAATTTTCATTAAAAATCAGATATCTTATGTAGTTCATATTAAATATTTTGGACTTTTAATTTTACTGTTGACTTTTTTGTGTTTAATATTTGAATTAAATGATATCCTTTTTATATCGGCAGTATTGAATTAATGCTATGTAGCATTACTAAGTTATTAATAGAGTGTACATACTGGGTTAGCCCTGTTGTCCCAACCAAGTAATAGAAAAGTACCTCTTTTGGGGCGCCTTGGTGGCTCAGTTAGTTAAGCGACTGCCTTCGGCTGAGGTCATGATCCTGGAGACCCTGGGATCGAGTCCCACATCGGGCTCCCTGCTCAGTGGGAAGCCTGCTTCTCCCTCTCTCACTCCCCCTGCTTATGTTCCCTCTCTGGCTGTGTTTCTCTCTGTCAAATAAATAAAATCTTTAAAAAAAAAAAAAAAAAGGAAAGTACCTCTTTTATAATTGTCCTGCATTGGATAAGAGTGAATTCCCACAGGGTAAAGAAAAGGAAATAAAGTCTGAGTAGGTTGTTGTGAAAGGAAATGTATCAGTAAGATGAATGCATGTTTGCATTATGCTTCCCTGTGGTACAAAGCCATGTGACTTCTTGGAAGGAAGAAAGAGTAACAGTGGTGTTCAGCGTTTTTTTTTTTTTTTTGAGCTCCATTTTACATCTTGAACCTGTATACAAACTCACATTAATACATGTACTCACTTGTTCACTCATTACTCACCTGAATTGAGTGTGATGTACTCTAATATTTCTATTTTATTTTTCATTAAAAATAATGCTAGTCATGACCCAGTAAATTGATTTACTACCTACTAAGAAGTTACTACCCAGATTGAAAACACTCCCCTTAAGTGACTTTTTCTCTTACGGACTAGTACTGACCAGAATCAACAATAGTAACATTTTAGAAGTCATAATACTACTTGTATGGCAACAAGTAGATTTTCTTTACTCATTGTATTCAAATGCTTATCCGTAGATTTTATTTTTTAAATAAAATGCTGGCCTCCCAATATTTAAAGTAAATTGGAGATTTCTAGTTACTTAAAATTAATGCAAGAAAAACTTTTTCCCCCTCTTTTTAAGAAGGGATGGAAGAGAGAAGGCCAAGCAGGCTTCACATGTCTAGTACAGAGCCCAACACAGGGATTGATCTCACAACCCTGAGATCATGACCAGAGCCAAAGTCAAAGTCGGACGCTTAACTGACTTCAGCCACCCAGATGCCCCTGAAAATATTTTTATATGCAGACATATTTGGGGGAAGGGCTTCATTTCATTACCTTCAGAACACTTCCATGACAACATTTGAGAAGTAAAGCAGGATTATTGGTCTTCTACACCAACAGACTCACCACCATCATAATTAATAAATAACTTCCAGTGAGAAAAAGAAAACTTAAAAATTGATACTAGAGAGTCAGTCAGTACCACCAGTGCAATATATCTACATTCTTTTTTTTAGTAAAGTCAGTGTTTTATTTTTCCTTCCATCTGCTTTTAAGTGGAATAGTAGATTGTGTGTTACTTAATAGGATCTTTTGCCTGTTTTGAGCTTTAATGATATAATTGGCCATAGAGGCTTACAGCAACAAGTGCTAATGAATGTGTAACACAGTGCCAGGTGCTGAGCATGTGGATAAGCCACTAGCAAAATAATTCTTATATTATGGAAAGTGTTATAGGAACACTTTTCTCCTGTGGTGGAAAGAAAAACATAGTATTATGAAAGCTCAAGATGGCATTAAATTGTTTGTCTTTGTGAGTGTCTCTGCAGTGTCTTTTAAAACATTATTATAATATTGCATCTTGAGGAAATTGCATGTTTTTTATAGTGATTCATTCAGCTTGAAGGAGTAGTACAATTTTTTTTTTATCTTATTATAATTAAAGGAGCAAACTAGCTTTTCGTTAAAGCAGATAGGTACCTTTGTAATTACTCTAGACTAGGCTGTATGGATGATACATGAGAAGTATGAAAACATGTTCCTGTCATCAAAGAACTTAGCATTATTGGGAACATATATGAAATTATTAAAATTAGAGGACTGTGCAAGAAAGGATACAAGTGAATGGAAGTAAAGTATAAGACTGTAGGAGATAAAGATGTTTATTTTACTTTGGGCTTTTTGAGGGGAACTGGGAATTAAGTTGGATTCTTTTTTCCTACTGTTCTCACAATTTGTCTCATTATTAAATAGAGCCTCAAAAAGAAGGAAAAAGGAAAAGTAAGAGTAGTTCATGCTGCTATGTTTCTTGTTATTATGTTTAAAATGAGAGATTAAAACTGGTAAAGAAAATTTTCATTCATTCAACAAAATTTTTAGTTATTATATCATATACCAGGACAGTGCTAACCCTGAGCCCATAAAGACCCTGCACCTCAGCTGCGTAATCATACTCATGATCCTGGGGGATAAGTACAAGTGTACTATTACGGAAGAGTTTCTAATAATGTTTCAGCTAGACCCTAAACTTGAAGGATGAGTAGTTTTAGGAGGAGATGAAGGAGAACATTCTAGGTAGAGCGAAGGACATAGGCTAGGTACAAAGGGATGAAATTTTGAGTTTAGGAGGTACTGGGAGATTGAATTACAGGTATTTGGGAAGATGGTAATGCAAGAAAGGTGGGGTTGATGATGCTTTGAGTCCTTGCTAAAAAATTTAGGAAATCTTGAAGGAATTTGTTAAAATAAGGCAGTAATGTGGTCAGACTTGTATTTTAAAAAGCTATCCCTGATATAATAGAAGATATGTTTCTGTATTTTCTTGGCTGTAACTTCCCTCTGTAGTACTGTTCCCCTTTAAATTATGTATCTGTTTATATTCATCTGGACAGTAATGTATCATCATTCAACATTAGCACAATAAATTGTTCAAATAAAAGAAATTTTCTAGGTAATCAAAGACTAGTAGTGTCACACTTGATTTTATCCTAACCATTTTGATGATAAAGTTTCTAAAATGTTCTTATTTCTGCCTTGTGAATGCCTATAATTTAATCATTTGATAAATAAGAATCACCCTTATGGATACTAAGTGTTTTTATTGTGCCAGCAAGAAATGGGCTATTTGCCCATGGTACTAAAAATTGTTTGGCTGGTTTATTCACTAATTCAGCAAGCAATTTTTTTCATTTCCTGCTTGGTTTATGCATTGTGATAAGTACTGCAGAGACAAATTGGATCTTATAGTAGAAGCACATAATACATAACTGTAATACAAGACAAATTGTAAGTGCCTTTGGAGAGGTACACCTTTCCTCGTGATATACTGTGAGCGTTTGGAGGAGGAGGAAGGTACTTTTAGCTGGACCAGGACCCAGCAAGACTTTTGCAAGTATCATTTGATTTGTACCCTAAGGATAGCTAATTGAAATAGAAATAGGGATGGGGGTAGGGAAGAAGCATACCTATAGGAGGGAGCAACTTGGGACAGTGGGAAGTTTATTGAAAAGCAGGAGGTAGAGGTGGACAGGTAGAGGATATAGAATGCTAATCTATGGTGATGGAATTAATTAACTTTGTAGTGAGGAACAAGTGAAGTTTTGTGGGGCTTTTGGGGTTTTTTTGTTTGTTTTTGTTTCTGTTTTTAAGAATTTAAGGAAAGTTAAAGGATTTGCTGGGGAGTTGGAGAAATTGTAGGTGAGGTCATTTTAGAAGTCCTGAACCAGGACAATGGCAGTGTGAATGTAAAGGAAAGATAATGCTTATCTTAATATTATGATAATTAATATAATATGTTAATATTATGTAAGTAAAATAAGCAGACCTTGGCATATTAATTAGAGGTAGAAGAATAAGATGACAGAGGTAGAGATGACTCAGGTTTTAAATCTCATTACCAGGAAGACAGTTATAACGATCAGTACAGTTAATGAATCTGCTACCATGGTGTTTCTAAGCAAAGGAAAGACTTCATCACTTACCCAGTAACAGGTTATCATTTAGCTATTCACTGTAACAAAGCAAATAACCATACTTAGTCAGTAAATTTGTGTTTAGGAGAGTGGAACCCTGAAGAGTTTTGTACCCTTGTAGCACAAAATATTTACATTTTATGGTGCCTGCTTTTGATGTCATTAGTTATAAAATTTAGGGATTCTATTTGGTTGATAATCTTTTTTGACTAACCACTTGTTTTTCATAAGAATTTTAACTAGCCCCTACATTCTTGTTGGTTCTGTTACTAATTTCTCAGTTTTGCTTTTTATATCTTGTTTGATCTTTTTAACAATTGTATTAACTTAGATTTTTATGTTTGTATTTTTTAACATGTCTAATATCTTTATATCTTTTGTAATGTTTTATGTTTGCTATGATTTCTATTCTAAAATGAATTTTTTAATGCTGTTTAAAATCTGGATTAAGATACAGTTAGACCTTACAAGTGACAAGACATGTTCTGGCCAGTAAGTGACTTTATGGAAATAATAATACAGAGACTTTCTCTTTTGGAGGATAGGGCAAGAGGATGACTTATGGAGACTGTTGGTCCCTCAGGTATCTGAGAAGTGGAAAAATAGTATTCAGTGTTTCTTTGTTGTATTTGGAATTTGAGGAATAAGGTTAATTTTTGCTGTGTAGTGTTTAGAACATCTATTTAATTGTGACCTTGGCTGGAAGTTAACTCAAAGCAGAAGGTACCTGGTCAGCAACATGTTTGATTATAGTTTGGATTTTGGCTGGAATGTGTAAACACTTCAAAATTATTTTTTTTAAAAAATCAGATCTATTGGTATTTGTGCATTTGTGACCTTTAGATATACCATTGTAATTATTTTGCGCCCTGTGTAACTTGAACGTGATTATATTAAAGATAATTTATGGCAATATTAAAGTAAGGTGGTTTCTTTACCCAATTTTATAATCAGAAACATTTATTTAATTACTCCTACTAAATATGAAATGATATTTTGAAAATACTGAGGCTTTTAGGGGTCAGGGAATGTGATTATATACAAATAATTCTAAACAAAAGTGTTTTATAACAGGTTAGTTATCTATTTTAATGTTTACTCCAATTTTAGATGTGTCTTAGTTTTGGAAAAGTGGTTGATACTGGTAAGTGTATATTTTGCTTTAGTAAAACAGCATGCAAATCCAACCCGCCTTAAGAAATTTTAAATGTTTTTTCCTAACCTGTTACCACAGAGAAACAATAAATTTGCTATCCTATTAACCTTAACTGACCAGTAAACAACTTGTAACCAGGGGATTGTTAGCTTTTAGCTTTTGACAAGCTGGAAAAACGAGTCTGCTTGCAGTTTCTTTGTTTATAAAAATCTGTATTGAAGTATACTTACCTTTAGCTTTTTCCTTCACACCTTAGGGGACTACTTACTGCTCAGAATATTCTTTTACAAATATCCCCCCTACTTTGATATAGCAGAGACTTCTACAAATTGAATATACCTTTTTTCACCCCAAGTTTAATAAATAAAGGCTACCTTCATTTGCTTGAACTCATTCTCTGAACCAAGGACAGAAGGCTATTCCTACCCTTAATATAATACTTAATTTGTAGTGCAAACTCAAGCTACCTGCCTCTTGTAGACTAATACTTTAAGCAATAAACCTCATACTTGAAGCAAAGGAAATCTGCTTTTCAGGTATTTTGCATTCCATCCTCCTCTAGGTAAAGTGTTAAATCATGCAGGATCTAATTAACTTTGCCATGATTGCCCTGTGATTCTGGGTTAGTTACTACTTTAGTTACTGAGAATGGAAACTCTAAAAATTGATGAAAGTAATTTAGGATACTGAAAAAAATACCCAATTTTGGAGTGAAAGTGTCAAGAGAAAATAATGGTGAAAATATACTTCTGACATTGCTAATTGTATATCTGTCTATGTTCTTAATTCTGATTGGAAGGGAAACATTGCTTTTCATGACAATAACCCCTTAAACTGCTTTATATATATCTTGGGAATAATGACTGGTTTGATTATGGCAGTATACCTAGAAACAAAAAATTGGTATTGAGAGTAGGAAAGTCCTTTCCATTTTAATGGGCTATAGAGAGTGGGATTTAACGATTTTTATCTTAATAGCTTTTTTTTTTTTTTTTTTTTTTTTTTTTAATGAGCCAGGAGATTAAGAGGTGGAGCAGAGGGCTGCCTTTCTCATTTAGAGTGGTAGGTTCTCAGGACCCAGAACTGGTTACGTAATTTGCAGGATCCAGTGCAAAATGAAGATGTAATGTCTTGTGTTAAAAAAACTATTAAGATTTTGAAGACTGCGTATGACAACAGTTTTTAACCAAGTATGGGATTCTATGTGACTGCACAAGTCATATACCCATGAAGTCTGTCTTGTAGGCACTTTATACAAAGAGAAGAGTGTACACGGAAGAACTAAGAATTTGGCTTCCTCTATCTCCCATCCCTATTTTATATAAGGTAACATGTTTCTTCTCCCATCCCCCCCAAAGCGATGTTCCTTTTCAGTTGGGGCTGAGGGAAAGAAAATGCTCTTTGCACAGTCTTTTATATGCTTGGGACTTAAGGAATTTTGAAGGATTAATGATAGCAACTAGAACTGAGTTTATTTATCATCTCACATTTGTGTACGCCTTGGGACATACGCATTCTCCTTCCCACCTCTTGCACTGCCACTACTTACCTCCACCACCAGTGTGTTAGTGGTGGTGGAATGATGACTTACCTTGTTTCCATTTTTTTTACCCTCACTGTCTTCCTGAATGAGTTCATAGCTGTTGTTGCTGCCTACCCATCGTATACAGGCCAACTAGATGGAGAAGACATTTTCTACCCTCTAGTAGAGCTACACCATACCTTTTATTTTGGCTGTATATAACCTGGCCATTGTATTAATTTTCACTTTACTTAAGAGATGCCAAAAACCAGTTAGGAGCGAGACAGATGAGATGGGACTTTCAATTAATTGGGTAGGGGAGGCTGACTGCAAATAGAAATATTTTGGAGGTGAATGTTAATTTAGTTATGATGTGCTTCTTTATCACACTGAAGCTTCAGATGTTTCTAAGAAATGAATACCCCTCTTTGGAGGTCATTTGTAGTGAACTAAAAAGAAAATGAAATTCTTTGAAACGCTTGTATGTAATGGGCAGAATGGTAGAAAGGTCAAAAGAACTTACTGTTGGAGCCCAAAGTAAATTCTTTTTCTTCTAGGTATAAAACTAAATAAGGCTCAGAAAACAAATTCAAATTTGTATCTCTTGTGTTACTCATTAATTTGCTTTTAACTGCTCTGATTTAGTGTTTTGGACACATTTGTTGTTGCTGTTGTTGTTGTTGTTGCTTTTGCTGTTGTTTTTTGTAGCATAGCAGTATGGTGTTCTTTTTGAGTATTCGTAAGTCTCCTGTATTTCTCTTTCATTCCTATTTGATCAAACAGCTATTTTATTGAAAGGAAAGGTACATTCTAAAACTTTGTATATAGCCCTACAGTATAATTTATTCTCCTTAAAACTAAAATACTCTCAGTAGCAAATCAGATCCTTTATAAATCAGATAACTGCAAAGATGTTTTTAAGTCTTCTGGTTAAAATTGGTCACTTAAACATTTCCTGCCCTCCTGAATAGGTGCCCTAGGAAGGTTTGAATGACTAAGTTTGTTCCTTTCTAAAGTGCATTTATACTCAAGGAGAAGAAAATTAAGATTCTAAAACCAATCTAGTACTTTGTGTAAATTTTAAGTATAGAAACATTGTTTGATTTTAAATACTTTGGAAGAAATAAAAAGTGTGTGTTTTTATTTTTTGACACTAACAAATAAGTGCAAATAAAATCCTGTTACAAAGAAAGACTTTATATAAAGTTATGTATTTGGCAGATTATTAATGTAAACAACTTTGTTGAACCTTTCACTATTTATCACAAATATTGATAAAGCCCTTTATACTAAAACTGAATGTGTTAGTGTTCTGCTTTTAATGTTCTAGTGACTCCTGGTGCAGTCCAGAATAAAACTGCTTTTCCCTTTAAATATAATAAAAACTGTTGAATGAGAACATTTGTGTAATAGATATGTTTGTACATCATCTTTTTCATTTAGTGGAACATTCTGTGTAAATCGTCTTTTTTATGTAGAAAATGCCATATGGTGTCCCCTTTATGTGCATATTAATAAATACTCATTTTTTTGCAGATTTTTCTAAAATGTTTGGGCAATAATGCAGGGGTGAAGTTTGGATGTTGGTATTAGAAAAAAACTATTCTTGTAAAATGTATTCATGTTTTACCATCTAAAATAAATAAATGATGTTTCGGGGATAAGGAATTTTAAAAGTGATCATGGAGATATTAAGACACCAAGGTAGTTAGGTATAGTTTTTAATATCCTTGCTTTAAGGACAAATTTCCAAGGATGCCCAATGCATGTGCTTCTCTAAACTTTCTTGGAATCCAGGGTAATGGAGATTCTTGATCATATGCTAGCAGAGTTGTCCTACTTTCCAAAGTCTTGATACCTTCAGATATATTAATTACTATAGAAGCCTATGGTATTGTCATTTAAAATTTAAATCTGATCATTCATAAAACAGCCTAAACCTCAGTTTCTAGAGTCCGTACAACATCAAAAGTCAGAAGATTTCTTTTTCCTGTATTAAAGTCAAAAACATTTCTATATCTCAAAATAAACATGTCCAATTCTATTTTTAAAGAATTATGGCATCTAAATATAACTGATAAAACATTCTATTGCATACTTGCCCATCACCCTCTGCCCTTCTCCCTCAATTTGCTTTACACACTTAACATTAGCATTTTGTGAAAGGATTTTTAAAGGATTGTTATAATGCATTCTGTTTGTATCCTACAGTAATTTATTTACATTTTAAAAGGAATTTGAATACAGTGTGGCAATTTTGACAACCAGCAAGCTCATCAAAGTAAGATTCTCCCTATAATCTCATGATAAACCAAATGCTTACTCTGTTCCACATAACAAAGACAGGGATTGTTTGTGGTTTACCTTTTAGATAGGGAAAGAATAGCTGACATCTAGTAGCACTTAGCCCTTTGAGTTCCCTAAACTCTTTACTTCTAGTGTATGAATTGCTTTATACTTCAAAATCCACTTAAATTCAGATTGCTTACCAGTGCAACTAGGAAAAAGAAGGTGCTAATTACATGGCACTTGATACCTCACTCTTCCTACTGGTTGTGAAGAACTTAGTTTCCACATCTGTATGATGCATGAAGAAATTCAGTGTGACTGTTAGCAGCATATTCAAATGACATACAGGTGTTCTACAGGAATGCTACCTGTATTGCATAGTCGTAGAACAAATTTCCATTCATGTACTGTCTAAATGTCAAAGGTTAAATTATTGGATTTTCCTTTGTTTTTTACACCAGAAGTATTTGTTGAGTTTCTGTGATGTGCCAGGCTCTTGATTGAGATAACTAATAATTTATAAGATTTTTCTATTCCAGATTTTGGTTGTTTAGCTTTGAATTAGCCATTCTTAACTTGATTTCCTGTAGTTCTTTACTTAACGAGATTCTTCTTCTGAGCATAAGCAAAAGAATACTCTGGGCCCAAGCAGGATTTTACTTTTAAAGAGGCAGGTGGCAAGAAGGAGAAACCAGTGGCTTGAATGAGATTTATCTAGGCTTCTCATATTTTTTAATTTTCTATATGACATTTCTGTTAGTATTGCCACTTTACTGTAAGGAACTGTGTTTACTGGTGTTGTAATAGTAGCATCTATTCTTTTGGAATCTGGACTTGGAACAACTCATTTCACAGAATCCTTGAATAGCCAGTTCCTGTTCTCTCTTACCTAGAATTTTCCAGGGGATTCACCTGACAGGTTAACAGAAGAAAAGCCATTTGTGTAACTCTTCTGTTACATTTGTTTCCCTCCCCCTTGGATCCCTAGAAATAAACTCTTACCTTCTCTTCCTGCTAACTGACCAGCAGCACCCTCAAACATTGTCATCCCTTTGTCCAAAGGAATGGTGTAGTTATATTCAAAGACCAATAAAATGTTATGTCCTGTCATTCCTACCTGTAAAAAAAACCTTTTTCCCCTTTATTAAATTAGATTTTTAGAATAAGTGATTGAAGGACAAATCAAGTAATAGAAAAAGTTCAAAACAGCACAAAATTTTGATCCACTTTTAATATAAAAATCTTTTTTCCCTCTTTAATCACATTTTAAAAATTAGTTGTAGGAGAAAATGTCCAATTTTTTTTTAAAATGTAAAGAATAGTTTGCATTATGTTTCTGGTCCATTTGTAAACTTACGTGATATAATCTGCATTTACATTTATTTCCTAATAAAATAAAATATTATTGTACGTGCAATACAGGTTGAGGTAAAAAAAAATGAGGATTGAGCTTTTTTTGCAGTTCCAGATGTTGGGCCAGCATATAATTTTAAGAGCTATTTGATACGGATTTGCTATAAAATCAATTTCTCATTGACTTTTATTATGTTGTTAATGATTCTTTACTGAGTTTTCAGACATGTGAGACCTACTTAATGGAATAGTAATCAGATGGAAACTTAATTTAATGATCTTAAATAAAAGGTTATAATTTTCTTGGAAATAAGGAAGCATAATTAGATATGAAAATAGTGTACTTACAAGCATAAGAGGAAAGATTACCATTGTAATAATTGGCCAGTAGTGATTTCAAGTTTAGTTACATTCTCTCAGTTCTAGTTTGGTATATGATAAAGCATTATTTGAAAAGTAGGGAAGAATGTATACAGATTACTGTTGTTAAAGACCCAGCTGCAAGTGTAGTGCATGCTTCAGGGGATACAAATGAATGTAGACTTTCTCTAACTTGGTTTAGGTGGTCTGACCTCTCTAGAAGTATGTATTTCCATTTTAGAATATATATGAAATGTTAAGTCTTTCTCTTCCCTTTTTTAGCCTTAGATTGTAAGCAAAAGAAATCAAGGTCAAGATCTGGAAGCAAGAAGAAAATGCTAACATTACCTCATGGTGCTGACGAGGTTTACATTCTCCGATGCAGGTATATGCTTATGTTGCGACATCTGCTCAGTTTCTTCAGATTTTGCTTTGAGACATATTAGGAATTTTTAATTTGTGGCAGAAGGTGCATTCTCAACTATCAAATTATAATGAATTTTGGAGACAGGCTTAAAATCTTCCTTAACTCAAAATGCACTGTGTTAAACAACTGATGAATAAATTTTTTATATTATATCAGAACTTTGACGATACTGTGATTTATGAAAGTAGCTTTTTTTGTTGTGGTGGTTTATTTATTTGCTTTGCTTTTTTTTTATTTACTTTGATTCGGTTTGATTTTTTTTTTTAATTTGTCTTGCATTTCTGCTTCTTGGGAATACATTTCTCTCCATTCATCCTTCTAAGTATAGCTATACAGACTTATTCCCACTCCTTCTATCCTCATCCTCATGCAGTTCAAGGAATTCTGAGCTGGGGAAGTGTCTTTTGAAAGAATGGTACATTTTGAAATTATAATTGTTTTAAATGTATTGAGCTGTATAGGTATTAAAACCTTTTAATTGATTTTAATTTGATAAGAATGTTTCTACCTCTCCAAATATTACACTACAGGTAATACAGCTGTTAAGTATATGAATTGGCAGTTTTATATTGTATTAAATCATTTTGACTTTATAGGTATATCAAAACTTTTTAAGTACTCCAGTATATGATAGTTATCTCCAAGATTTAGTAAAGTCTACTTCTTTTGTTGATGGAATTTATGTGAATTGGTTTTAAATAAAGGGAATTGGTCATGTTAAGAGAACTGTTATCAACTTCTTCTATAGGTTTTGTGGCCTAGTCTTTCGTGGACCATTGTCTGTTCAGGAAGACTGGATTAAGCACTTACAACGACACATTGTAAACGCTAATCTTCCACGGACTGGAGCTGGCATGGTGGAAGTCACGTCACTACTTAAAAAGCCTGCCTCCATTACAGAAACTTCATTTTCTCTACTAATGGCAGAAGCAGCTTCATAGAACAAGGAAACCTTTTAAATAGCAAATTTAAATTGGATGTAAATTTGAAATTCTTTGTCTTTTTTTTTTAAAGCCACGTTAAATTATCCGTTTATAAATACTAAAGCAGGAAAATGGGGAAAAGTGAATTACAGTGACATCAGAGCAAACTGAGTACTTCAAACAGTAAGTAGTCTATATATTTTATATAGGATGGAAGATGTGTTTTTAAGGTTTACTAAGTTTTGTCAGTTAACTGTGTTCACTCAATGAAAGATCAGTACATGTAAGCAGTCATTAATAAACTGTTACACATGGGTAACTTAAAGACAGACTTATTGGAAAATTACGTTTTCTGCAGTGTTACCAGAATCAAGGTTTTGTTTATTCCCCACAAGATTTGCATTGAAAAATAAGATATTATATTTTGTTTGTATGTATTTAGTGTTTTGTATAATACCAGGAACCGCTAAACTAAATTTACTCAACTTAGGGCATTAAATATCATGTACTTCATAGTTTGAGACTGTTCACTCAAATAGGGCAGAGTACTATTCTATCTAGATGTGTAAGTGTTTTTTTAAAATCACATGGAACGGTTTTTTTTTATACTAAAAAGTGGAGGGAGATTTGTTTAAACAAGTATTTCTAAAAGAAATATGTACATAGTCCTGGAAATTATTTGTGGTAAGGAAATATTCTTTACTCCAGTTGCATTTCTCAGACAATAAAGTGGTGCATCCATGCTACCTCCTACTTTGTCAACAAAGATGCTATTTACCCTTTACATTTTTGTATCATAATAGATTTAAAAAATCTAATGTTCTTTATTGCAAGACATCCTTTTGTTAACAGATTTGTTTCTTTTTAATGTTTTACCTAAATTTTGACATGCTTACAGGACAGGTTTGCTTCTTACTTTATTTAACATTGTAGAAATGTAATTAATAAACAATGCTCACTACACAACTTAGAATAGGCTTTCTCATTTATATTCCAAATTTGATCAGCTAGCAAAACTTAATACACCAATTGAAATATTTCTACATATGATGAGAATGTTTACAATTTAAATTTTAGAACTTGTTTTGGATGTGATTATATGTACAAAAATCGTGTAACACTATGCTCATGCTAAGAACCGACATAACGGAATTACTGAAATAAATGTGCTGTGAGGAATGGAAAATATGGTGCAGATGTCTTGGTCATGATAAATTGTGATTCTTTTAAACTCTTTGCAAAAACAAATTCTTTTAACCTGCAGTCAGATTCCTTTACAAATAACAGTTTTTGTATGCAAGCACCATTTTATTTTATTTCATGTAGTATGGCTAATACTATAGTTGAAACAAGGATATGCATTGATAATTTTCTTCGTATGTAAATAAAGTTAAAAACAGTTAAAATAAGGAGTATTTTGGTAGAGTATATACATACCTCACTGCCAGTGAAATTGCTTTCCTATGGTATATCTCCTTACCAGAAAAATCTCTAAATAAAAAAAGACTTAAAGAAAATTATAATGTCTATATTGTGAAGCATTTCTTATTTTTATTACTGGTGGAAATAGTCCACTTGAAGTTGTGTTTTATTTAATTGTTTATACTTAGGAGGTTACTTTATTTGTATACCTTATATATGAAATTATGAAGTTAAATTAGATGTATCATTCTCAACCAAGGGTCTCCTGATCTCTGGGGTACTAGATACGGAAAAAATACTTCTGAGTTACTTTTATTTTTTGAAATGCCTAGTACAAACTGTATTTCTCTATAAAGATGAGACTAAACTAGAATTTCAAATTTCTTTACTTCCAGCTGAAATTACACAAAGTCAGTATATACTAGTTGTCTCTTACTGAGCATGTTTCATTGATAGTTATAAATGGATATATTTTTAAATTGGAAGAATTACTTACATAGCAAGTAGAGTTCAGAAATTTTTAAAAATTACAGTTTTGGGGGGAAAAGTCTAGCAATCAGTACAGCCCCTTTCAGCTCTAATTTTTAAAATTCTGTGATTTTATTGAGCGGACTATCAAGATGTAAGAATACAGGAAGAATAGGTAGTTTGACCACAGATTTTATAAACAAGTCTAGATTAAATTTTTTATGTTAAGCTATTTAAAATAAGAATTTTTTTCTACATGTGAGAAGATTTAAATAGAATAATTCAAATTAAAAACAGTAAACTAGAGGGATTCCTGGAAAGTAAAGTAAACAAAAAAAAATTTTCATGGTAAAGATATTTGGGTTTCAAAATCTTAAAATTTCTTTTGGAAGCCACATTTATCTTTTATTTGACAACTATAGAATTTAGACTTATTTTCATTTGGCTTCCACTGGAAAAGAAATTATATTGTCTCAAGTTACATGGTGTCAGAATATGGCATGATTCAGTATTGAGTATTGCCTCATTTTCTTTTAATTCTTTTTTATCATTACCTAAAATATTTGAGCTTTTACAGTATTAGAGCTTTTCTTTCTTTTTTTTAATTTGATTAAAACTATTGATTTATGTAATAGCATCATACAAACAAGTTAACTTCTCTAAAAGTAGTATTTTCTACTCTGCTTCTTTAGAATATATTAGAATATTGGTATAGCTTATATCTCTGTTTTGGAGTTCACACTTAATTATAGGTTAAGGAGATGATAGGTTTTTCAGTAGTAATTTAATGGACTTTTCTTACGGACATACATATAACCTCTCAAGAACTGTATAGTTAGGGGCGCCTGGGTGGCTCAGTTGGTTAAGCGACTGCCTTCAGCTCAGGTCATGATCCTGAAGTCCTGGGATCAAGCCCCATATCGGGCTCCTTGCTCGGTGGGAAGCCTGCTTCTCCCTCTCTCACCCCCCCTGCTTGTGTTCCCTCTCTAGCTGTATTTCTCTCTGCCAGATAAATAAATAAAATCTTAAAAAAAAAAAAACAAAACTGTATAGTTAAAACCTATTAGTCTAAAAGATAACTTTGATTTTTTTTTTCCTAAGAAAGTTTTAATATATGCTCATTTTGGAAATATGATAAAATGAAAAAGTAAAAAATGGGGGACATTACCTTGGTATAATCACTCAAAGACATTTACTTGGAACAGCTTGTTTTATTTCTCTCTCTTGTCTTATTGTTTCAATGTACTTGTGATTGTATGTATTATAATGTATACTGCTTTCCCAGTTTTAAATTTGAATAGTGCATTGTATAGACTAACCTTTGAATACTAGATCTGGAGGTTTTTCCAATAACAACAGCAAATTTTCTCATTCTCCACCTACCAACTGGGTATCCAGGAATTGGATTCAGTTCTGACATTAACTACCTAGAGTTAGCAGCAGACTCCTTGGGCTAAAGAGCTCAGTCCCCACACTTCAGATGCCAGTCACAAGCACTGAGTCACTTCTACTTCTGACCAACGGGCTATAAAATGGGGGTTCCCACAACACCTTCTTCAAACTCAGTAGTTTATTAGAAGAGCCTACAGAACTCAGGAATACACATAACTTTCCCAGTTCGTTATCAAGGACATAACTCAGTGGACACCTGGGTAGCTTAGTCAGTTGAGTGTCCAACTCTTGATTTTGGCTCAGGTCTTAATCTCAGGGTCATTACATGGGCATGATTGATTAAATCATTGGGTGGTGGTGGTTAATTCAGTCTCAGGCTCTTTTCCCCCTCCCTGGAGGTCTTAGCGAGGCCAAGGTAGGGGTGGTAGGAAGGAGTGCTAAGAGTTGCAATCCTCTAATCATACCTTGGTTTTTCTGGAGACCAGCTTCCATCCTGAAGCCCCCAGCCACCAATCATCTCATTATTCTTACAAGTTCACCTGTTACTCATTTTAAAATAAGCTGTTCTGTATTTCCTGATTACTTTTAATATATTTACTTAATTTTATCTCTAGTTTTCTAAAGTTTTGCTATATGGGTGAGAATTTATTTTTTTATATTGCCAAGTTTGGGATCTCTGCTGGGCGTTGGGAATTTCCTAGCCATTGCCTCCCAGCTATTTCTTCTACCTCATTCTCTCTTTCTTTTGAAACTAAATGTATGTCAAGTCCTTCTCACGGTATCCTCTAGGTTTTTTACCATTTTTTCTCAGTTTTTTCTGTTGGTGCTACATTTCAGATAATTTCTTTTTACCCAACTTCCAGTTTATTCAGTTTCTCAGCTACTACTAAACCCCTTTTACTGAAGTCTTAATTTTGGTTGTTATATTTTTCAGATCTAGAATTTCTCTTCTTTCTCAGATATACTTTTTATTGTTTCTAGTAGCCTGTGTGGCTGTTACTTCCTTAAATAGGGTCTGCATAGTTATTTATATATTCTTCTGATAATTTCAAGTAATTGTAGGTCTGGGCTTATTGATAGTTGCTTTTCCTGATTCTTATTTATGGTATCTTGTTTTCTTATGTACTTAGATGTTTAGCAATACCTTATTTTTAGACATTATATTTGAAAACTATCCTAAAGCTATTTTGAAACCTCGGATAGTATCTTTTCCCATAGGATTTTCATTTACTTCTGCCAGATGAGCAGGGGTTCTACCAGTTTAGAACATATTAAACCCAAATTTAAGATTTGTTTTCCTGGTCTAGTAGATGACCCAAAGTCAGGCTGTGTAAGAGCTAGATCATGGGAAAGTTCAAATACCTCTGGTTCACCTTTTATCCAGTGAATATAGTTTGTTCTACTAGCTCCATGCAGCCATCGAAATTGCAACTTAGTTTCATAGCTATGTCTTCCAGATAGGATATGCCCTCTGGGCAAAAACCAAAGGCTTTATTACTGGGTGGTCCCACAGGGTTTCTTACCTTTACTCTTAGAGTGTGACTGGGTAATTTTTTACTCTCATGTTATTTTTTTTGTTTTTTTATATAATGTTTTCATTTTTATTAATCTAGCCTTTCTAGTTGACCTCAGTGAAAGAAAGTATTGAGATTACTCGTCTACTATTGTCAGAATCAGAAGTCCTTGTGTAAATTTCTGGGAGAGGGGATTTTGTGTATGTTTTTCAATTCTGATTTCCTATAAGAGTTCTAGAGGCACCTGAGTGGTTCAGTGGGTTAAAGTGTCCAACTCTCAGTTTCGGCTCAGGTCACGATTTTAGGGTTATGGGATGGAGCCCTGCATTTGGCTCTGTGCTCAGCATGAAGTCTTACTGGCCCTATCCCTCTGCTTCTCCCTATGCTGTTTCTCTCTCTCAAATAAATAAAATAAATAAAATCTTTTTAAAGAAGAATTCTAATATATAGTGTGTATTTAGTCAATATTTACTGAATGATTAAGTGAATAAGCTATTGTTTGTAAACAAATGCAAATACTTTATTGGATACATTCCCCTTGTTTTACTTCTTAAAAATAAATTTGGGCTTTTTTTTTTTTAAGTTTTAATTTTTTTTAAAAAGATTTTATTTATTTATTTGCAGAGAGAAACACAGCCAGAGAGGGAACACAAGCAGGAGGAGTGAGAGAGGGAGAAGCAGGCTTCCTGCCGAGCAGGGAGCCCGATGTGGGACTCGATCCGGGACTCGATCCGGGTCTCCGGGATCATGACCTGAGCCGAAGGCAGTCGCTTAACCAACTGAGCCACCCAGGCGCCGCCTTTATGTTTTAATTTAAGTTCTAGTTCGTTAACATACAGTGTTCTATTAATCACAGGTGTACAAGGTAGTGATTCAGTACTTCCATACAACATTCAGTACTCTTCACAAGTGCACTCCTTAGTCCCCATCACCTATGTCATCCATCCACCCACTCCCCTCCTCTGGTAACCATCAGTTTGTTCTCTATAGTTACGAGTCTGTTTTTTGGTTTACTTCTTTCTCTTTTTTTCCCTTTCCTCATTTGTTTTGTTAAATTCCACATAGGAGTGAAATCATACAGTATTAAGTGTTTTGCTCTTCCAGATGTTTATTTTAGAATTAGTTTGTCAAAAAAAGAATTAGTTTGTCAGATTCCATTTGAACTCTGAGATCTTGCTCAGAACTGTACTGAATTTATGAACTAACTTGTGGAAAATGGGAAAATATGGTCTTTTTTTTAGGAATTTGGTATTTTTAGGAATATGACATCATGTCTTACATGAAAGTCTTAGAGTTTTCTTTATATAAAGAATTGCACATTTAAAATTTGTTTCTGTATGTTTTAGTTTTTGCTGATGTGAATGGATTCTTCTCAGAATTTTTAGTTGAATATTGCTGATGCAAAGAGAAATTACTGTCTGTGTTGCAGTCATTTATATCCTCTCGCATTGCTGAACTCATAATTTTATTCCGATATTTTTTCACTTCATCTTTTTGAATTTCTGTAGCCAATCTTATCATCTGCAAATTGTGGTGTTTTCTCTTCCTTTTCAAAATTTATCCTTAGTCTTTTTCTTGTATTCTTACATTATCAAGGATCTCCAGTACAAGATCAAATATCAGTGGTGGTAGATTACATTCCTGTCTTGCTTCTGATTGTAATGGAGATACTTTTGTTTCATCATTAAATGTAATTTGCTGGAAGTTACTTGTAGATGCAGTTTATTAAGTTAAAAAGGGTTTATTTCTTATAGGATAAGAGTTTTTTATTTTCTTTTAAATGAAAAATGGACTCTCACTGTTAACATATTCCTTCTTCAGCCTCTGTTGAGATTTGCATGTCATTTTTCTTATTTAATCTGTTGGTGTTAGTAAAAAAAATTAATAGACTTTTAAACATTGGACCATCCTTAAATGTCTCCTTAGTCTTAATGCTTTGCTTCATCCTGTGAACTTAATTTGCTTCTATTTCATTAAAGAATTTTTTGATGTCTGTCTGTTAGTGATATTGGACTTTACTTTTTTCTTCTGCTGTATCTGTCTGGATTTGGTACTCAAATTATGCTAACCTCATAAAATGAGTGGGGACGTTTAAATTTGCCTGTGCTGAAAGAATTTTCTTTGCATAGGCAATTTTGCTTTCTTAAAGATTTGATAGTACTCATCCATAAACTCATGAGCCTAATACCTTTGAGAGAGAGATCTTTTGATTATTTTTACTGTTTCTTTTATAATCATAGATTAGGGGTTTTTTTTCCCCTCTCTGAAACAAGTTTAGTTATATTTTCCTAGAAGAGTACCTGTTCCAGATTTTCTAAGATTTTGAAATAATTTATATGTAGTATTCTCCTATAAGTTTTTTATTTTCCACATCTGTCATTGTTTCCTCACATTACTAGTGTTTACTTCGGGCTAAGGTTTTTTTCCTTTGTTAAACTTACTGAAGTTTTTATCTGTTTTTGTTAGTCTTTTCAAGAACTTCTTCTACTTGGTATTTTTTTCATCACCTCTGTTTTTTTACCTTCCACAACTTAAGGCTTATTTTCTTTCAACCTTTCAGTTTCTAAAAATCATACATAAGGCTGTATGTTTTTAGAAGCATATCAAATTTGATCATATCCCGTGGATTTAGATATATAGAGCTATCATCGTTATTTATTAGCTTACGTTTCCATTTCAGTTTCTTTTTTAGCCCATTTCTACCTTTGGGGAATTGGTTAAAGTTTTCTGTGTAGCCTAAGATATACAATTACTTGTTGGCAATGTCTTGTGTGAGAAAACAATGTATTGTTTTGGAGTACAGAATTATATAAATATATAGGTATATTTATGATACAAGTCATATACTAAAAACATGCTATGTACATAAATGTTATGTATGTGTATATATAGGTACACAGGATGTGTGTGTGTGTATATATGTATATGTGTATGTATATTCAGGATTTAAATGATAGCTATTTAAATTATATCATATTCCTGTGTCATGTACTTCACCTGCCAGGTTCTGTGAAAGGTATGTTAGGATCCCAGTATGATTGGTACTATGTCTGTTTCTCTTCATCCTCAGTTTTGCTTTCTATATTTCCAGTCACTGTTCTTGAATATATAAAGGTTCATGATGACTACTGAATCTACTTGGATGCAATAGAAGCACCTATTTTTAATCTTTATTATTTACCTGATATGCTTTTCCCCCCTCCTTTCTAATGTCATTTTATTTTAGGTTTCCCTTTTGTCAATGACATATAGCTGGATTTTCTTATTATTTCACCCAGTTTGAGATGAATAGGTTACTATAACCAGTCATATTTTTGTGCCCATGTATATGTTTAAATTTATTCTGCCCATATTATCTTATACTTTCTACATATTGTATTTTCTTAATGTTTCTTTTCCTTTCCTATCTTTTACTGAATTTGAGTATTCTTTGTTATTTTTATGTTTTATATATATTTGTATTGAGGTCATATAGGACAAAGAAGAATATCTCTTTTGTTTAATACAGTTTCTAGATTTTCTGGGAATACATACATATATATATATATATATATATATATTTTTTTTTTTTTTTTTTTTTAATTGAGTCTTTGCTCTGGTCTCTATTTTGTGTTGTTTTACCCACCCCACCCAACCCCACCACCAAATTCTTACCTTCAAATCCTAACCACTGAATGTGGTGGTATGAGTAGGAGAAGCCTTTGGAGCTGATTGTAGATCAGGAGGGGAGAGCCCTCATGAACAAGTCTAGTGCTTTTATAAAAGATTTCTAGTCCTTTCCATCACATGAGATATCTGTGACTTGTTAGAGGGCCCTCACTACAATCTGACCATGATAGTATCCTGATCTTGGACTTCTAGCCTCCAGACCTATGAGCAGTAAATGTTTCTTGTTTGTTTATAAGCTACCCAGTCTGTCGTATTGTTTTATAGCAATGGGAATGGACTAAGACTTTAAACTAAGTCTTTAATCTATTTGAAATTTGTTTTTGCCTGTGGTGTAGTGTAGGAGTCTGTTTCTTCTTCCATAATGGATAGATAGCTATACAACACCAATTTTTTTATACTGTTCTTTTTTCAAAAGAATTAAACTACTACTTTTGTCACAAATCAAATCAGATAACCTGGAATCTGCATCTGGCATCTCTGTTCTGTTCAGCTGTTTTGTGCGTGTGTGCATGTGTGTGTGTGTGTGTGTTATCTTTTTTCTAAGTCTATACTAAACAAATACCATATTTGTTTGATTACAGGATTTTTTTTTTTTAGGCTATATTCTGATAACTGGCAGAGCAAAATTCCCTGTCCCTCTAATATACTTTTTTTACTGTTCTCTGACAGTGAGATATTTAGAGTGATATTACTGCCTTTCTCTTCTGCTTCAAAAGTTTTAATTCCCTATTTTCATAGCACTGAGAAGTCTGGCCTTACCCATTTCTATTTAAGTTCACATGGCTAATCAGTGTTTCCATTTCTCTTATTCCATCTTGAGATCTCTTTTTAGTTTGTTTTTTACTTTTGCTCTGAAAGGTGAATAATAAATTTACTGAGTAAAGGCTCTTGGGAGGCAGGCCTCTTCTCTCAGGATGGATAGATGCTGTTTGTCTCAGGGTGTGTAGACGCGCTATTTCATTGCCGGTCTGAGGTTTTCTTTAAGTAACTTGCTCTTTCTACCTGGTGTTTATAAGATTGTCTTTTTGTCCTTAGAGTTCTAGAACTTTGCCAAGCATGCCTAAATGTATGCTTTTCTCATCAGTGCAACCTGGAACTTAGCAGAATCCAAGTTTTCTCTAACTCAGGTAAATTTGCTACTATTATCTGTTGAATAGTTTTATCTTTTCCATTTTTTTTCTCCTTCCAGAATTCCTATTATCTACATTTTGTATTTCCTTGACCTGTTTTTCAAATCTTCACCCTCATGATTTCCATTTGTGTATGTTTGCCTTGTACTTTGAAATATTTTTTTGCACAGACAGTGAATGACCTCCTCTTAAATTCACTTAAAATTTTGTTTCAAAATAAGGTTTTGTTTCAAAAATACATTACTAAACTCTCAGAAACGTGTGTGTATGCACACACACATATGTATGTGTATGCTGCACTTGAATCTCCTTACATGCTGTGATTTATTTTCATTTATGTTTTCATCTTCCCTAGTATTTCTGTTTTACTGAGTACATGTTTTGATTATTTTACTGATTTCCTCTCTGGTTGCTGGGCTTACTTAAATGGGTTATTTTTCTTTTCAGCTCAGTGGGTTCAGATCTGTTTGTTGGAATATGGGGATATCCTTTATATTAATAGTCCTCCAAGTAGTGAAAAGTGAAGTGGCAATCCCTTGCTGAGGTACCTGAAGGATATCCCTGAGGTCTCTCAGCTCTCTATAATCTCTCCATCCCTGGGGCAGGGAGGATTCAGTCTACCCTTTCAGTTCCTTTTGGGCTTGAAAAAGATATAATATGCTTACACAGGAGCCAGATAGCTCTGATTTTCGAGCTCTTTCTAGGATCTACCATCTTCTAGTCCTCACCCCTGAGCTTCAACACATGGAGAAAAAAGTTCTTCATCAGTTCTCTTTTCTCTCTGATAGGACCCCAAGAGAGCCCCATGTCTCACATTAACACCACTTACTTCTAAGTCTCAGCAGTCAGTTATCTGCCTTAGGAAAAAATTTAAAGTTTAATAGTATTAAGAGTAGAGGAGAAAAGGAAATTCTGTTAAAATCACACCTATTCCATAATTTCCTCACTCTTAAAACTTTTAACAATTACTAATTTTTTTAAAGATTTTATTTATTTATTTGACAGAGAGATGGCAAGTAGGCAGAGAGGCAGATGGAGAGGGGGGAAGCAGGCTCCCCACTGAGCAGAGAGCCCGATGCAGGTCTTGATCCCAGGACCCTGAGATTACGACCTGAGCTGAAGGCAGAGGCTTTAACCCACTGAGCCACCCAGGTGCCCAACAATTGCTAATTTTTAATTAGCATCTACTGTAATCAATATCTGTGTCTCTTCTCGACCACCACAAAAACCTTAGCATGCTTTATTTCCTTCCTATTCAGCAATCTATATTTTTTCAATCCACTGAAGCTTGGCTTCCATATTTATTAAATTGTATTAATTATATTAAATCTCTATACTTTAAAAGAAAAAACAAACTTATTTAGAGAGAGGGTGTGAGTGGTGGGGGAGAGGCACAGCAAGAAGGGGAAAGAAGTTCAAGCAGAATTCATGCTGAGCACAGAGCCCACAACCTTGAGATCATGACTTTAGCTGAAACCAGGAGTCAGACCCTCAACTGACGGAGCCACCCAAATCTCTGTTTTTCAGTACACATCTTTTTATAGTCCATGTGAAGAATACATAAAGCATTATGTATTGAAGTACAGTAGTTGGGTTCAGATTTACTCTTTCAGGCACATTCCATTTATCTGTTTTTTGCAGGGATTACTCATAGTTTCTGATTAATCAAAATATACTCTCTTTTTCCCCAGCACTGTTAAAGACTTTTACATTTTTTTCTTTGCGTCAATTTTTAGGGATCTTGATCCAGACTTCAGAAACTAATCCATAAATTATTGTGAATGTATAACCTTCCCAATTCACCCAAATCACTTCCTCAGTGATTTCATATTCTCTGGTAAACTTCCATAGTTGCACAGTCTATCAGACATATATTTACATGAAAGCCCTTTTTTGATTAATAGGAGAAAAGTTCATATAATTGGAGTGGTATATTCTTAAACCATTATGAAATCATGTTATATCACATGGTACTTATGTTCAAAACAGTGTTCTTTTTACTGCTTCAGATCTTTTTTTTCTGCATATAACTTAGAAGTCAGTCCTTTCAGAATATGAGAAGAGTGCTTCCTACTCACTGCAGTCACTAGATATATATTTTATAAAGATGCATAGAAAAAGATAAGAAATGAAAGTATTTTACTTTTTTAAAAAATGAGTCTAAAACAACCGATTTTTTTAAGGTTTTATTTTAAATAATCTCTACATGCGGCATGAGCCCACAACCCCCCAAGATCAAGAGTCACATGCTGTACTAACTAAACCAGCCAGTTGCCTCAACAGATGATTAAAATGAGTAAATTCTTTACCCTATGGTTGAAATACTATATTCTGCCTTTTTAATTTTTTGTTTTTAGAAGGTGACACTTATGGTTGCTCATTTTTCTCTCTTCAAAGTAACCAAGCTCCTAATTTGAAATGGGCATCTTGGTGCCATTTCAGACCCAAAACATTTACGAAAGGTGAAAAATACTATGTGAATGTGGTTTCACAAGACCCCTGCTATCACTTTACATAGTGTATTTAAGCCCCTTAAGGTCCAAATATTATAGATCATAGCTTATGAGACCTCCTGACCCAGAAGGCCAATACAATAAGGACTTATAAGGCCATTCGCTGAGAAGATGGAGAAACTTATGTTCTCTTATATATAACTTTAAAGGTCCATTTTCTCTCTTAGATATCTGCTACAGCTTTGTTTTCTATTTTGACACAGGAGGCAAATGTCCTTAAGTCTAACTAAAGCTGACGTCGCTATTTGAATTGATGAGGGGAACTCTAGTAGAGTAGGTAGCCTGCTGTGTGGTTTTGGGCCACACAGTTTAAAAGGAAGTTAATTCTTCACATAATTACTGCTAAAATCACAGGGTTCTACATAGTAATACTGGTGCAACAGTAAATTTTATTTTATTTCCATGACCCATTTTTCTGGATGATCCTCTGAATTGCCTAAAAACACATGCAAAATGTAATGTGTGCCGTTAGTGGTGAATAGATTCAGTTAGGGCTAACTGTATGTAAGGTCTACCAGTATCTTAATAAATTCCATATTTTATTTAACTTTTCAAAGGAAAGAAAGGTCTGATCCTATTTGTTCTTCATTGCTTCTTCTAGAAGCATATACTTCTCCTCCCTCTGTCCTTCCTAAAATCCTCAGCTTGGAAGCTCGTACTATCAGACTGTTCTCCTCATGCTCGTTGCAGCCATCTAACAGTTCCCTCAGATGCCACAGCCACGAAGATTTTTAGCTCCTGGTCTGTCTCTGCAACACTACCCATGTTCTAAATCTTGAAGATTTCAGTGTCCATGAGACAGTAACATTAGAGAAAATTGCCAAAGAAGGTGAGGGGAATCTAGTTACATAATTATCTTGGAGAGAAGTATAATGGACTGAGGGAACAAGTGCAAATTCTGAAGCAGAGCATGTTTGGTGTGCGGAAGGCACAGCAAGACCTTCATTTTGACTGGAGCAAAGCCAGGGACAAAGGAAGAGGTAAAGTCAGAGAAATAACAAAGCTGGCTCATACAGGGCCTCTATGCCATTGTAAGGCATACACGATGATAAGATTTTTCTAGCAAATTTATCCTTCACTCTATTTCAGTTCTCTGATAATGATGTCCTGAACCTTGTGTGTGTTCATAATCACAACCCCATCTTTTTTCTCAGTTCTAGTATTCCTGCTCTGAATTACCATTTCTCGTGTTCCAGTTTTATTCTCTTTTATACCCTGGTTTCAGTAATTTAACCCCACCAGAGCCTACAGTCCAGTGACCTTACTGCCTTTTTTTATTGACTGAGCCTCTCCAAGCCTCTTCATTCTCCCTTGCTCCCTTATGGAAATTATATCCATCAGACCTTCATCAAGATCACACTGTTGTAATCACTTATCCTTTGTCCTTCTCTCATTTTGTGTACTCTTTTGACAAAATCTTAACCCCAGCTAACCCAGCTCTCCATGCTTATGCTTTTTTTCTCCCATATTAAAAAAAATTGATGGTTAAAAACTTTCAGCCTCTACTGCCCTCTCCAGCTACCACCTATTCCTATTTTTCCTTCTTAAAGCAAAACTTCTACCAAAACTATATATAATGATCATGATAACAGTAAATAACATTTATTAAGTACCAGACACTGTTACAAATATTTTACATATATTAATCTTACTTTGTTCTCATAACAATCCAATGAAGTAAAAAATACCAAGTTTTACAATGAGAAAAAGGCATGAAGAACTTACTTTCCCAACTACTCACTGGCAATTAGTGAAGCTGGAATTAAAATCCACCAGGCAGTCTTCATCAGACTTTGCCCAAAGCAAAGCGTTCTAAGTCTCAGTTCTCAGACATATTAGCAGCACACTCCGGGTTCCAGGACTGCGTATACCCTGCCCCAGGCCTCATTCCTCATGAGCAGTAATGTAATAGGTTCTGTTGCAAAGCTATGGTATTGTAAGGTAGACTTTTCATGTAACCAGAAGGTTAAAAGTGATTTCTTCTGGGGCACCCGGGTGGCTCAGTTGGTTAAACATCTGCCTACAGCTCAGGTCATGATCCTAGGGATTGAGCCTTGGGATTGAGCTCCCCACATCAGGCTCTCTTCAATGGGGAGTCTGCTTCTCTCCCTTTGCTGCTCTGCCTACTTGTGTGTGCGCGCGCTCTCTCTCTCTCTCTCTCTCTCTCTCTGTCAAACAAATAATCTTTAATTAAAAAAAAAGTGATTTCTTCTAAGTGAAGGAATCTTTCTCTCATGTAACCTTTTGACTTCTGTCTTTTTGGTTTCTTTGTGCTTTGCATTTCCCTCTTACTTCTGCTGTCAGTTCATTGGTAAGGGGCTCAAGGCTGCCCCTCTCTTTGGTAGAAGTTCATGTTTATAGTGTGCCGAACAGAGACCAGATTGGGGTCCAGGTTAAAGAAGTTATAAAGACTTTTCTGATCCTTATCTCTGGTTAAGGAAAACAAAAAGAAAATCCCTGAGCTGAATCAGGTCAGTAATAAACACAATTTCTTTGTCTGAATTGCCCCCTCTGCAGTTGCTGCTTTGGAATCTGGATGCCAAATTTAAAACAAAACAAAACAAAAAGAAACAGGGACTTTGCGCTCTTTATCAAAGAGTAGGAAAAAACTAATAACATGATTTTAAACTTAGTTGTTTTCTTTAAGCCCTAATCTAACATTCCTAGAGAACTTCTTACTCAATTAATCCATTATTAATTTGTCACTTCTTTCTTACATCATCTTTAGGAAGAGAGGAGTTCAGTTAGACACTTAGTATATTTTTAAAGTAACTACTTATTTAGAAAATTTCAAGTAGTAAATCCTCAAAATCAGTTTTTAAATTTTAAGAACAAGGAAACATCAGCTGATTAACTGCCTAACATCATTCTAGCTGACTAACGTCATTCTCATTGACAGGGGTCATATGCCCTTTCCTAAAGAACAGCTGGCAAAGAGAAGGAATTTCTATGATTGGCTTTTCTGTTTTCTGGTTTCTGTTTTCTGAAAGAGGTTGTGGAGTCAACCGCCGTCCCAGAGAAGAGTGATGTTTCTTATTTGATTTTTCTTTGGTTGGTGTTTGGGTTCCTTTTTGGAAGTTATCTTCATATAGTTTAAATCTCTCACTGTAAAAAAAAGGCAAGCTTTTCCCAGCTATGTTGTTGCCCCTCACACCCACTCCCTGTACCCTATTGTAGTGTGTATAATAATAATCTGCCTTCCTGTAGCCACATGTTTTAATTATATTCAGCTTGCAAAAATGCTAAAATTTTACTCTCAGTGAATGATCTAATCTGTTTGTTAATATGAAATCACTAAAAAAGAGAATAAAAAGGAATTGACCTATAAACAACCATGGCAAAATGAAGTTCTAAACATTGCCCAAGAGATTACTTTTCACTGTGGAAGTTTTATTTCTCAGAAAACATAAAGCTGAATAATTTTGCGAAACCAGTCTACACTTGATGGACAAACTCCATTGGCCCTTTAAGACTAATATCTGAAGCAGTTATCTCTTCAGTTCTAAAAAATATATATACCTTGATAGAGATTTGGCTTAAGAGTTTTAAATCCTATATGGTTTTGAGTGAGTCGATCCCTTTTACTAGACAGCTATCTGCCTTAGGGTTTTGGTTTAATTACTTTTAGTAAATAAACTGTTTTCATATAAATGGTTTAAAGAAAAGCAGTATTATCAAGGATTGCAAAGATGAGGACTATAATTTAGCAGTCTAAAAACCCAAGGTTTTATTGTGATGTATCCAGTTGTACCTCTGTTGGATGTTGCCACTTCCTACTGCTGGAAAAGGCCTTCTGTGTGTGTTCAGTGGAAACACTAATCCTTATGGCGGGTCCTTCAGGATCATGCCAACAGTGTGCATGAGGACAAAATCGTATTTATAATATGTCATACTCCAGAGGGATTATGTATTGAGCAGGAGCTGTGGAGAACATGAGAGGTTTGACAAGGCTGAGCAGGTCAGAGAGTCTAATTTCTGAAAGTAGAAATCAGAGAGTAGAACTAGCAGTAGAGATTATTAGGAAGAGATTTCAGTTTAGAGTGGTTTCACACTCAACCCAGTGGGTATGTTTAAAGAGCCAACCAGGAGAAAAACAAAAATGAAAACCTTTGCTTTTTTATGTGGATTTAGGGAGGGTTCCAGAAAAAAAGTGTGTTAAAACTCATACAGGAAGGAAGAGGACTTCTGATTCGAGAGTACCTCTGTTTTTTCTGTCCTTGCCACCGATTTTCACATGACAAATATAACTTTAGTTGACTTTTTTTAATTGAATTAATACATCTTTTCCCCCTGACTGTAAAAAGAAGAAAATTCTGCAGATAGAAGACCTTTTTCCATGGTTTAAAAAAAAACAAAATGGGTAGTATTTCTCCCTGAAGTCACTTGATGATGGTAAAAATGAGGAGGAGGGGAAGATGATGATAAAAGCATTTTGAAGTGTAGTGGCTATTAGAGGAAGCAAGTTCAAAGTAGTGAAAGCAATACTAAAGCAAGTATTGTAACTTGGTTTTTAGGTCTGGGTTGCTCCCTCCTTTAGCCAAACATAAGACTGAATGCATACTGACTTTAGTTTCCTTATCAGTAGGAAATAGACCATATGATCCCTTGCCCTTCTGCCTCTAAAATTCTGTAATTACAACAGCAAGTGTCTGTGCTAGCACTAATAAAAGAGACCGAATAGTATCAAGAATATGAAAAGACATATAGAATAAGGTGTCCTTTTATAGTTACATTTGTGCTTAATTAGAATAGGTTTATGTGACAAAATTTTTTCCAGAACCTCTGTACCTCAGAAAGAGTTGCACAGTTAATTTTGGCAAAGAAAAGGCAGAACTGATAGCACATCATATTGCTACATGCAGGCTAACAATTAGACATAAAGCCAAACAAAATCACAAGGAGAACCATAAATAAAAGAGAGTCTTAATGTGATTTAAATACCGTGACTGAGTTGCATTCAGCGTCAGCCTGGTCACCAAGTCCAATGCGACATCATCCTCTATAGAGATGTATTCTAGCAAAAGACTTCTGCATCCGCCATCTGGCCCCTGACTCAGGGAGCACATCTCACTGAATGACATAACCCAGTGGGATGCACCAAATTTGCTTAAACATGAGCACATCCTCCTCTCATAACAAAGGCTGAATATGACCCTACTTTTATATTCTATAAACTGTGTTGTGGAAATTATTAAATCAAAAGTCTTCTGGGGAGGCCTGTAAACATTTACTGGTCTTGTTTTCATTGTCACAGCCACAATTTCAAGAAATATTGTAAATTTAGCTTCAGTTGAGAAGCAAATTAGATGTGCTTTAAATTTAAAAATTCATTCTTTATGTAGCTAAAATATAGAAGTAAAAAAGAACTAAACTGTTTGTGACTAGATAGACTGACCTTCCAAAGAGAAGAGTTGGAGCAGAGTTCCAAAAATTAGTTTCTGTTCTCTGTCAACAACCTTCAGGGAAGTGTGCCAGATGAGCTATACTCAACAGAAATTTCTCTGAGATGCTGATGTTTTAGCTTATACCTTAAACTGTGATTTTAGGGGTGTTCCTGAGTAAAAGCAATCATATCCAGTATTTCCTGTCTCTTAAGATAGGATCAGCTGGGCTTCCTTTACTCTATATTGCTTTAGAATTATTTTACACTTGAGAAGAAACAGTATGATTTGCCTAAATGGAAAGTATTTTTCTTTTTAGTACATCTTTGGCATTCCTCAGAGTGTTAAATATTTTATTGGCTTTGGGGAGGGAAGGATACTATTTTATAGCCCCTTCTCTATTATTTGAAAAGCACCCCAAATCTACGGATCCCAAGTTAAATACTGAAGACTTTTAATGGTCTGTGCTACCCTTTCTGATCAAGATAAGTGCTAAATAAGGGGCAGTTTGTGGAAATACAGCACAGCTAAAATTTAAAATGACCATTTTCTTCAAGTTGTATAAAACTAATTTTATAAAACTAAAATTAATGCCTTGGAAAACCTTATGCAAGAACTGAGCCACAATTAATACAGGTAAAAGGAAACAGAAATATCATTCTTTAGACATAGCGAACTCAAAGAGGAAGGAAAATAGTCTTTTTGTAAATGAGAAGAAAAAGTGTGGAAGTATTGAGTTCCTGTATTGTACACCTGCAACTAATATTACATTGTATAGTAACTAGAATTTATTGTTTTTAAGATTTTATTTATTTGAGAGAGATAGCAAGAGAGCATGAACAGGGGGAGGGGCAGAGGGAGGAGGAGAAACAGGCTCCCCATTGAGCAGGGATCCCAACTTGGGCTCCGTCCCAGGACCCTGGGATCATGACCTAAGCCAAAGGCAGACGCTTAACCAACTGAACCACCCAGGTGCCCCAATTAACTGGAATTTAAATAAAAACTTTTTTAAAAGTTTAAAATGATACAAGTTGGAAGAAATACTCATAAATGCTAATGCCAAATTTCATGTAAACGGTTAATTAGAAAGTAGGGTGTAGAGTAAAGGGTGCCTGGGTGGTGCAGTTAAGCGCCAGCCTCTTGGTTTCTTCTCAAGTCGTGTTCTCAGGGACATGCATTCCAGCCTATGTCGGGCTCCAGGCTCAGTGTGGAGTCCGCTTAGGATCCTCTCTCTCTCCCTCTCTCTCTGCCCCCCTAAAATAAGTAAATAATTTTTTTTAAAGAAAAAGTAAAAATGGACCATGTCACTAACAAATAAGGTAAGAAATAATATGAAATTCTGGGGGAGGCCTACTTGAGCTGGACTTCTTTAGGGCTACAGCACTGATAACATTAAGTTTCAAGAGTTGACCTGAATTATTATGGAGCCAAATGATAGTGGAGTCACTATCACAAAGGATAGTGAAGTGAATGAAAAATGCAAGAAAGCATCATAATGCTGAGATTGTCAGTTGTCCAATCAAGTAGACCTGCTAACCTGCAAAACTGCAGAAATTAGTATAGGGAGAAGAAATCTTAATATATAAACTCATTTAAAAGTGAAAGCTGTAGACTGGATAATAGCAATTTTAATTTTTTTTTAAGAATAAAGCCTATTCATCCAGTCTAATACCAGGCCCTAAGCTTCTGTCTTGAATGTACACCCCACCTGAATATTAAAGGCCATTATATGGAAGAGGTGGACCAGCTGTTCTCTTTCTGCCCTGAATTCCAAACAAAAGAAATGGGCATACTCTTTAGTGTGAAGGATTTAAGCAAAGAATGGGAAAGAATATTGTGAATTGAAGTGCATTCCTGAGTGAATTTGATTCTATGGAAGTCTTTTAAAAAGTCATTACTATCACTCAAAACACTTTGTGACATACATAGGTAGCCCTGCAATAAGAGATGTGAATAATTACACAAGAATTAGAATGTCTTTGAGTTGGGGAGTAATTAGCTCAAACACCTAATAACATAAGAGAGAAGCATGGAAATACAGAACCACACAAAAGAGAGAGAGAGAGGATACCTGGGTGACTCAGTTGGTTAAGCAACTGCCTTCAGCTCAGGTCATGATCCCCGAGTCCTGGGATCGAGTCCCACATCTGGGCGCTTTGCTCAGCAGGGAACCTGCTTCTCCCTCCCTCTCTGCCTGCAGATGCCCCTGCTTGTGCTCCTTCTCTCTCTCTCTCTCTCTTTCTCTGTCAAATAAATAAAATCTTTAAAAAAAATTTTTTTTGAATTAAAAAAAATGAGAGACAGGTACAGATCAACATAATAACAGCATTTGCTAATTAAACTCTGGAAATGTTCTAACTGCTTCATTTTTAGTATTGTCATATACTAGTTGACATAGTTTTGAACTGAGTACGATTTTCATTGGCATCTATGATTTATGTATACAGTTTTTGGAACAGCCGTTTCCCCGAGAAAGTTTTCAAACAAACATTTGGCATCAATGGAATATTTTTTATCACACTGTCAGTGTTTTTCGTAGTATGGCATTTTGACTTTCAGAAGATTCAGGCTGTCTTAGAGCCCCCGGGGAACTCTAGGGTATTAGGCGAATGCGAGATTTATTACAGTTAGGGCTTGGATCCTGGGAAACTGTAATTCTGAGAACTAGGATGCCTGACCAAGATTGAACTGCCTATTTATGCTGGCATAGGTAAATATAGAAAGAGATCAACAGCATTTTAGATTGGAAATTTTCAACTTCATTCAAAACAGCCTGTTAAAAGCCACATTCTCTTGTATCTGTAAATCATAGATTCAGTGTAAGAATAATATATTCAACAAGATTCAGTTCTATGCAGTGGTGTGCTGGTAAAAAGTTTTAATATCTGGTTTTCCAAGCAAGGAGTGTGTGTTATGGGTGGAGGAGTGGAAGTGGGGTTGATAAGCAGGTGTCTGATTTGTAGCATTTGCCAATTTCTGTGATGTAAATACCCCCACAATAGCCAGTTGCAGGCTACTAAATGACATCACTGAAGCAGAGTTGGGAAGAGGTGCACAGTTGCCTCTTGCACACGAGTGGTCCTATGTCAGGTATACAGTAAAACACCAAAGTTCAGAAACCTCAACTCTGTGTCCTTCAGTGACAGCCACCTTTGTCATTATGAAGTAGAACTTCTCACTCCCACCTTGTGGCAGACGATTTAAAAGCATGCCTAACAAACACATTACTTCTCCATCTGCAAGCTGTGATTTTTAAATCCTACTGAAAACTGTATTACATAACAGAAGATTCCCCCACGATACTGGTCTTTGTAGTAATATCACCCAGTCCTATATGCTTATAGTTCAACAGAACTGGTTCTTAGAAGCAGTAAGCACAACCTTCAGAATAGAAATATTTTTTGGAGGCATGTTTATAGTATTTTTGGTGTGAGAAGACTGTTAACGCACTGAGAAACAGTGTTACCATTCATTTAAAAAAGCCTGGCTGGAAACATATTTCATATCAATTCAGGAATTTCTCTATTTGCTAATTTTTTTAAAAAATAGAACATATTACATTAACTTACCAGTTTCTGGCCACTACCTCCTTTCTTCATTCCCAGACCTGCACATTTTTTCATAACCCCAGGATCAGTTTTATATCTTAAGTCTCTCTGTAAAAGACTTCTTGTAAAACAAAATGACATTAACTTCCCCAGTGCCAGAATTCCCAAATGCCTCAGGTTCCTGACCATAAAACAAATCTTGGGTAGGATTGGAAAACTAGTTGCTTAACATATCCTTAAGAATTCCTGCTCTTTGTATTTAAAAGACAAAACTACTTGGCAAAAACTCTACTGAACCTTCAGAGAGAAAACAACTGGGTTCTTAGATCAGAATCATTCCAATCATGATACGGTTAATATTCATTCTAAACTATGTTCAGGATAACACTTATATTGCTATTTACAGTGAATTTTCACATGGATATCCTCCCCATTATATAATACTGAATAACACTGGTAACATGAAATGTCACTGTCCAGTCTCAGAGCCCCTACCTATAATTAATATGTGTTTATTCAGTAAGTAGGTGATAGTTGCTTTCTGTGGTGAGCCATTGTGGAATCTGTCAAAACAAATTAAGACCAGTCCATTAGTATTTGACTTAAGCTGGGAAAGGTGTAGAAATGCTCACATATTTACACTGCATGAAATTTTTATTTTCTTGTATCACTGGGAGAGAATTTAAAGTCAAATGGGTCATCACCATGGTCCTAATAAAATTTTTGTTTTTAGATTGTTTGGTTGTTTCTTTTTTTGGCTAACTGTTTAAGGTAAATAATAATCACAGTTGATGAATACATCAATAAGTCAATGAATTTTTTATACCACACATCTGAGGTCATTCTTAAGATTTACTTCTTCACCGAATTTTTTCTGAAATTCGAAAATATTTTAATTACAGTGAGTTACACAGGTTATTCTGCATTGCTGTTGGCTAATGAATCAGATTCATTGGCTGGTTCTGACAGGGCTGACATCACATGGCACTGACAGAGTAGAAGAGGACGGGAAGAAGGATGAAGAGGAAAGCAAACTTTAGTCAGTACACTAAGACACACTAACACAACATCACAATCTGTGCCCAAGGAAGAAATGAAAAAACATACAGAGGCTCTCCTGGTCATTTGCCTTAACATCACATTTTTCTCCTCTGATATTAAGAAAAAATTAGTGGTACCATGACATTTCTGAAACTATCATGTATAAGTTACATTTTGGGAGAGATTGAAATTAAGTTTTGTGGGGTAAAGATGAGATGAGGGAGATCTTAATAAATATTGAGTTGGGGTGGACTGGGGGAAAGCATCAGATGGTAAGTAGAAATAAAGAAGTAAATTGGGTGTTTATACCAAGCCAAGTACCAATCCATTTATCTAATTCTTATTCACAGTATAATTAGGTGGAACCATGCGAAATTGTTGATACTCAACTATTTTTGACCTACAGAAATGGTCATGGGTATGGTTCAACTTAATAAAACTATAAACTATTGGAAACAAGGTAAATTTGTAAAGTACATTAAAAAAATCACATTAAACTATCCTGTGGCTTCTAATAGGGAACTAGAAAAACAGTCCAGGAAAAAAGTTTTTTTTTAAATGCTGTAGTCAACTCCTTAACCTCAGATACCTATGGGCTTTAAATCCAAAATACTCTCCATATACTTGGGAAAGATTTGAGAAAACTACCCATTTGCAGGAGTTTTTTGGAAAGAAAATAAGCTAGTTAAGCAGACATTTTCTTTATTTGACAGAGAGAAACACAGTTAGAGGGAACACAAGCAGGGGGAATGAAAGAGGGAGAAGCAGGCTTCCCGCCGATCAGGGAGCCCAATGCAGGGCTCCATCCTGGGACTCTGGGATCGTGACTCGAGCCCAAGGCAGATGCTTAACGACTGAGCCACCCAGGCGCCCCTAAGCAGAAATTTTCTGTTAGCTCCAAAGGAACGTAACACCAAGCAGTGTTTTTCAGTTTTAAGAATCTGGAGGACGGTAACTTTAGAAAAGATCAACAACAGTCACATGCTGGTGAGTATTAGCCAGTCTTCTGCAGTGACCATGTAAAACTTCCTCAGCTTTGTAGTCTCCCACCATGGTATAACTTTGACCTGTGTTGCTATTCACAGGTCCTCCACCACCCTATAGCTGCAGAGTGAATAGGGGTCTTCAAGCAAGCATTTGGGCCTGGCCCACCCCTGGGCACAAATAGGATGTGGATTCTGAAGAGAACCAATGGCGTGTTATTCCTGCCACTTCTCATCTATGGTTTCAAGTCATTTGAGGCCAGCTTTCTGTGTTTGTTAACAGATCTTAATATATATGTATGTATATTAATTTATACATTTTATATGTATGTAAAATACTTTATACATATATGTGTATATAATGGAATATTATCTAACCTTAAAAAGGAGATCCTGCCATCTGTAACAGCATGGATGAACCTGGAGGACATTATGCCAAGTGAAATAAGACACAGAAGGAAAAATACTGCATGATCTTACTACATGTGGAGCCTAAAAAAGGTTGGATACATAGAATTAGAAAGTAAAATGGTGTTTACCAAGTAGGGAAAATGGGGAGATATTGGTCAAAGGGTACAAAATTGCAGTCCTATAGGATCATTAAGTCTTGAAAGCTAATGTACAAGCTGATGACTATAATACTAGTAATACTTTATTGAATACTGGAAATTTACTCAGAAAATGGATTTCAGGTGCTCTGGCCACAAAAAACGGTAACTATATAGAGATGGATATTTAATTCACTTGACTCTAGTAATCATGTCAACATGTATATGTATGTGAAAGCACCATGTTGTACGCCTTAAATATATACAATTTTTATTAAATAAACGATAAAACAGTAACATTGTTTTTAGCCTTGAAACTGCAGTTTGAGCAAGGTTCAGTAGGGGAATACTCAGCCTTCTCCTAGTTACTGTTAACTAGGGCTGGTCAGTGGCAATGCCAGAAACTCATTCACTCATATGTCTGGTGGTAACTACTAGCTGTCAGCTTGGACTTTAGCTGGGTTGTTGTCTTGAACATCATGTAGCCCCTGTGTATGCCCTGGCATTCTTCCAAAATGGTGACTGTCCCCATTTATCACTCATTCCAAGAACAAGTGTCTCAAGAAAAAGCTGGGTGGAAACAGCATCACCTTACCTAACTCTGCAGCTTAGCAGTAGCCTGAAAGTAATAGCTCACATTCTAGGTACCTTGGGGAGAGTAGAGGGGACTCTATTCACAAAAAATTGTCATCATTTGAACCATCTAGTGGCTTTGTGGAAAAACAGAACCTTTACCTGTATTACCTGACCCAAAATTCATCCAGTGCTACAGCTGCTACACAGTTGGTGTTTGTTGAAATATTTACAGGGAGACATTTTAGTTGCTGCTGCAAGGAGTGATAGCAGTTGGGGCAAACAGTATCTTGATGAAAAGACTGGGGAATGCAGTGTTGTTAAGGGCTTAGAGAAGCTCTTGACATGGAACTCTGGAGGACCACACACATGTACAGCATTGTGTGCATGCTGAAGAAGACCCAAGAAGGCCCTAAACTATCACCTCTGGCTGACCTTGAGGCTCTGCACAAGCAGAAAGAAAACTAATGCAGAGTTGTAAACTGCCTGATTGTGTGCTGTGGGTATCTCAACACATGTTCAAAGCCCCTTGGCAAAAGCCAATATTCTGTGGGTTCCATGCATTTAAGGAAGTGTCTATGCAGTTATTAGCTGACCACTAAGCCAACCAAGCAGGAACTGCAGTGGCCTCACATAGGAAGGGATGTAGTTTTATGGGATTAGTTGAGAAAAGTCACTAAACAGCAGACCCTAAGGAGAAAAAGAAACTAATTTCCAGACTTGAAACAGCATTAAAGTCAGTATATCCAGTTTTCTAAAAACAATGAGACATACTATGAAACCAAGAATGACTCCTCAAAAAAATAAAAAATAAAAATAAAAAATAAATTTATCCAATAGAAAGTGTGGAGTAAAAGCCCAGGTATTGGATTTTGTAGGAAAAAAACCTCAAATCAACTATTTTAATGTTCAAAGGAGGGACACCTGGGTGACTCAGTTAAGCATCTGCCTTTAGCTCAGGTCATGATCCTGTTCCCCCATCAGGGTCCCTGCTCAGTGGGGTGTCTGATTCTGCCTCTGCCACTCCCCCTTGTGTGCTCTCTTTCTCCTCTCCTGTCAAATAAAATTTTAAAAAGTAAGAAACTAGAAAAAGGAAACAGCCAAAACAGGCATAAGGAAGGAAATAATGAAGATAATAAAAATACAATAGAGAAAATCAACGTAACTAAAAGATCCTTGATAAAAGTCAGCAAACTTGACAACTTTACATAGATCAAGAAGCCGCAAATTACTAAAATCAGAAATGAGAGAAAGGACATTACTACTGATGTTACAGAAATAAAAAGGAATTTTAGAGGAGATACTATAGGCAATTATATACCACCCAATTAGGTAACTAGATGAAATAGATAAATGCCTGGAAACACAATCAAAACAGTCAAAAGATAGAACATGTGAATAGAACCCCATGAGAAAAGAGACTAAATTACCAATTTAAAAAAAAAAAAAAAAAAAGCTTCCAATACAGAAAAGCCCCGGAATAGATAGCTTCACTGGTGAATTCTTCCAAACATTTAAAGAACTAGCATCAATCTTCAAACTCTTCCAAAAAATAAAATAGGAGAGAATGTGTCATAACTCATTCTATGAGCCCAGTGTTACCCTGAAACCAAGACCAAAGACATCATAGGAAAGAAATTTATAAACCAGATCTCTTACGAATATAGACGCAAAAATCAACAAAATACTTGCAAAACTAACCAGGCAGCACAAAAGTATTATACTCCATGACCAATTGGAATTTATCCCAGGAATGGAAAGCTGTTTCAAAATTTGAAGATCTGTGTATTACACCATATTACTAGAATAGAGGGGAAAAAATCATCATCATTTCAATGGATGCAGAAAAGAGCATTTGGCAAAATCCAACATCCTTCTAAATAATACAGATAAATGTAAATTGTGACAATAAGAATATGTAGTTGGGGGAGGAGAGGTAAAACTTTTTATTATTTTTTTTTTAAGATTTTATTTATTTGATAGAAACACAGCCAGAGAGGGAACACAAGCAGGGGGAGTGAGAGAGGGAGAAGCAGGTTTACTGACGAGCAGGGAGCCCTATGTGGGGCTCGATCTCGGGTCTCCAGGATCATGACCTGAGCCAAAGGCAGTTGCTCAACCAACTGAGCCACCCAGGCGCCCCATAAAACTTTTTATATGCAAGTGAATGATAAGCTTAAAATAGACTATTACAAATATATTTTATGTAAATCCCATGGTAAGTATGAAGAAGATACCCATAGAAGTTACACAAAAGGAAAAGAAAATCAAAGTCTGTGGATTCAAAAAAAAAAAAAAAAAAAAAAAAAAAAAAAAAAAAAAAAAAAAAAAAAAAAAAAAAAAAAAAAAAAATAAAAAAAAAAAAAAAAAAAAAAAAAAAAAAAAAAAAAAGCATGACAGCAAGAGAAAAAAAGGCTAAAAGAACTACAAGACAGAACAGTTTAAAAAAATAGCAAAAGTAAGTCTTACTATATCAATAATTACTTTAAATGGATTAAACAAAACCAAATGGATAAAAAATCTAGATCCAACTATATGTTGTTTACAAGAAGCTCACTTTAGGACACACATAAGCTTTTAAACTTCACTTTAGTGAAGGGATGAAAAAAGATTAATGCTTAGCTAGAGTAAGAAAAAAGATAAAATCAAAAATGAAAGGAGATAACACAGTGGATGTCTCAGAAGTAAAGAGACTATTACGAACAATTATATGTCAATAAATTTGATATCCTAGAAACAATGGATAAATTCTTAGAAACATACAACCTATAAAGCCTGGGTAGAGAAAAAATAGCCTGAACGACCAATAACAAATACAGAGATTGAACAAGTAATCAAAAACCTACCATAGGAAAAAACCCCAGGAACCAATGCCTTTACAGGTGAATTCTAACAAGCATTCAAAGAATAACAATTCTTAAACTCTTCCAAAAAATAGAAGAGAGAACACTTCTAAACTCATGTTATGAAACCAGCATCACTATGGTATCAAAGCCAGATAAAAACACCACAAGAAAAAATTATAAGGTCAATATTTCTTTTTTTTTTTTAAGGTTTTATTTATTTGACAGAAAGAAACACAGCCAGAGGGGGTACACAAGCAGGGGGAGTGAGAGAGGGAGAAGCAGGCTTCCCACTGAGCAGGGAGCCCGATGTGGGACTCGATCCTGGGTCTCCGGGATCATGACCTGAGCCGAAGGCAGTCACTTAACCAACTGAGCCACCCAGGTGCCCATATAGGTCAATATTTCTAATGAATATAGATGCAAAAATAAAATCTAGCAAACTGAATTCAGTAGCACATTAAAAGATTCACACACCATGATTAAGGGGGATTTATCCCTGGGATATAAGGATGGTTCAACTTAACAAATCAATAAAGGTGATACGACACATAAACAGAATGAAAGATAAGGCCCAAATCATCTCAGTAGATGCAGAAAAAGCAAGAAGAAAGTTGGAGGTATCATACCCTCTGATTTCATGATATATTACAAAGCTCCAGTAATCAGAACAGTTTGGTATTGGCATAAAAACAGGCATAAAGGCCACTAGAAGAGAATAGAGGGCCCAGAAATAAATTTCACACATTTATGGTCAACTAGTCTTCAACAAGAGTGCTAAGTATGAACAATAGTGAAAGGAAGGTCTCTTCAATAAATGGGGTTGAAAAAAACAATAGCCACATGCAGAAGAATGGAACGGGACACAGGTAAAATGCTTCTTGCCATTGATCTTGGCTACAAGACATCAAAAACATTGGCAACAAAAGCAAAAATAGGTAAGTGCAATTGCATTTAACTAAAATGCTGCAGAGTAAAGAAAACGACAGTGACAAAGCAGTCTGTAGAAAGAGGGAGAGTATTTGCAAACCATGTATCTGATGAGGGTTTAATAAGGGTTCAGTGAGGAACTCATAAAACAAAAATACTTTTTTTAAACAGGCAAAGGACCTGAATAGACATGTCTCAAAAGAAGACATATGAACATATAGATGGCCCAAATGTACATGAAAAAATGCTCAATATCCCTAACCAAAAGGAAGTGCAAATCAAAACTACACTGAGATTAGAATGGCTGTTGCCAAAAAGACAAGAGGTAACAAATGTTGGTGAAGATATGGAGAAAAGAGAATCCTTGTATACCGTTGGTGAGAATGTAAATTGGTATAACCATTATGGAAAACAGTAAGGAGGTTCCTTTAAAAAGTAAAAATAGATCTACCATATGAATTCAGCAACTTATCTTCTTGGTACATATATCCAAGGAAATGAAATCAGTATCACAAAGGTATCAGCAATTCCATGTTCATTGTAGCATTATTCATAATAGCCATGATATGGAAATATAAATGTCTCTCAACAGATAAATGGTTAAAGAAAATGACACACACACACACACACACACACACACACAAACACACACACACACTAGAATATTAGCCTTAAAATAAAAAGAAGTCCTGCCATTTGCAACAACACAGATGAACCTGGAGGACATCATGTCAAATGAAATAAGCCAGACACGGAAAGACAAATACAGCATGATCTCACTATCATATGTGAAATCTAAAACTGTTGAACTCATAGAAGCAGAAAACAGAACATGGATGCCAGAGTGTAGAATAGTGGGGAAGTGGGAGAATAGGTAAGATGTTGGTACAAAGTTTCAGTTATGTAAGATGAATGAGTTATAAAGTTCTAATGTATAGCCTGGTGATTACAGTCAATAATACTGTATTGTATACTTGAAATTTGCTAATATACTAAATCTTAGATTTATCACACACACACAATGGCAACTAGATAGGGTGACGAATAATGCTAGTTAGTTTGTGGTGATCTTTAAACAGTGTGTACCTACATCAAAACATCAAGTTATACACTTCGAATATATATAGTTTTTATGTGATGGTTATACCTCAGTAAAACTAAGGAAATATGCATCCTTTCATGATAAAAAATCCAACAAACAGAATATAAGAAAACTTCCTCAATCTGATAAAAGACATCTGAAAAATCCATAGCTAACATCATATAGAATATATGCAGAAAAGACTGAAAGTTTTGCCCTTAGGATCAGAAACAAGACAAGAATGTTTACTTGCTCTGAAAACTTCTATTCAACATTTTACTGGAAATTTTAGCTGGAGTAATTAGTGAAGAAAAAGATATTGGGGGAAAAAAAGAAGTAGAATGATCTCTGCAGATGGCATGATCTCATATATTTGGAAAACCTTACATCCCTGACATGAATGTCAAGACCATTCAATGGGGAAAGAATAGTCTTTTCAACAAATGGTAGTGGACAATTAGGTATCTTCATGCAAAAGAATAAATTTGGACCACTGCCTCACACCATATACAAAATTTAACTCAAAATGGATCGACAACCTAAATGTTATCAGAGCTAAAACAAAACAAAACAAAATCTTAGAAAAAACACAGGTATAAATCTTTGTGACATTGGATTAGGCAACAGTTTTTTAGACATAAAACATAAGCAACAAAAGAAAAAAATGGACTTCAATGAATTAAAAGCTTTTGCATCAAAGAACACTATCAAAGTGAAAAGACAACCTACAGAGTGGGAGAAAGTGTTTGCAAATCATGTATCTCATAAGGATCTAGTATCCAGAATATATAAAGATCTCTTACACTTCAATAATAACCCAATTTAGAAATAGGCAAAGGATATAGTAGACATTTCTCCAAAGATTTTTTAAATAGCCAGTGAGCACAGAAGAGCTCAACATCATCAGTCATTAGAGAAATGCAGACCAAAAACAGTGCAATACCTCTTTACACCCACTAAGATGGCTGTAATAAAAGATGATAAAATGTGTTGGTTAGCATGTGGAGAAGTTAGAACCTTTATATATCACTGGGGGGATTGTAAAATTGGATGGCCACTTTGGAAAACAGTTTGGCAGTTCCTCAAAAATGAAGAATTGAAAACATGTTCACACAAAAATTTGCACATTAATTTTCATAATAGCCAAAAAGTAGAGGCAATCAGATATCCACCAACTGATGAATGGATAAACAAAGTGTAACATATCTGTACAACAAAATAATAAATACCCTTTAGAGCAAAGGAAATACACATGATAAAATGTGGATGTATCTTGAAAATATGATGCTAATGAAAGAAGCCAGGAATAAAAGGCCAAATACTATATGATTGCATGTATGAAATCTCCAGAATAGGCAAATCCATAGAGACAGAGAGTAGATTGGTGGCTGCTGGGGAATTGATGGGAGGAGGTGTGCAGAAGGAAGAAGGAGAAATGGGAGTGACTGCTAATAGATATGGAGGTTCTTTCAGTGTGATAGAAATTTCTGGAATTGCTGTGAATATCCTAAAATCCACTAAATTGTAAACTTTAAAATGGTGAATTCTATGAATGTGAACTATATTTCAATAAATAAATTACAAAATAGATGAAAAGGGAGTCACTAAACCCAGTCCACATTCAAGGAGACAGGAATAAGATTCCACCTTCTGATGGGAGGAGTGTCAAAGAATTTGTTCAGCAAATGTTTCTAAACCACACATACTATGCATTCATTGAATGGCTAAAATTAAAGACTGGCAATAAATGTTGGCTAAGAGAAAGGAAAACTCTCACACATTGTTGGTGAGAATGTAAAATGATACAATCACTTTCAGAAATATTTTGGCAGTTTTTTATAAAATTAAATATATGCTTACCATGACCATGACATACTTAACATGACGATCACATCCCTGGGTATTTATTCAAGAGAAATAAAAACATGTCCACACAAAGGCTCGTACATAAGTATGCATAGCATATATTTATGCATTATAAACCAAAGCTGGAAATAACAGTATTGAATAAACTGGGTTTATCCAAACAACGGGATACTACTTAACATAAAAAAGAATGAACTACCAATACATGCATAAACACATGTAAACTTCAAAAAGAAGCTGAGTGAAAGAAGCCAGACAAAAAAGAAAATAAGGTATTGTTCCAATTTATAGAAAAGACAAATCTAATGTATAGTGACAGAAGGCAGGTTGGTGGTTCCTTGGAGTGGAGGTGGGACACTTTGGTCTTAAAAGGACACAAATGCCCTCTGCTGCTCTCTCAAACAAAAGGGAGGAGGGACCCTTTGACTTTGACATTTCTTGAGTTTGGTAGTGTTTACACAAATTGGTCAAAATATATAGAAATGCACACCTGAATGGGTATATTTCATTCTATATAAATTACCTCTTTAAAAAACTAGGCAAAAAATTCATCTAGAATCTAACCCTCTCTTAACCATTTCTATCCTGATCAAAATCCCTATCATTTTTCACCTGATTTATCACAAAGGTCTTCTAACTTTTCTCTACCCTTGCCCTCTTTCAGCCTATTCTCAACATAGCATTCAGGTAATGCTATTAAAACACAAGTCATATGACACCATGTTTCTGTTTAAAATCCTCCAGCGGCTTCCAATCTTTAAGCAAAGGGAAACTATAATAACCCTTTATGTCATCTGCTTCTATCCTCCATCCCCAACATCTGTCTGCCTCCTTTTCCACTCCAGCATTCTGGCCACTTTGTTGCTTTTTGAACACCCCAGGCACTTCCTATCTCAGACCTGTACACTGCTGTTCCTTTTGCTTTGGATGCTTTTCCCCAGCATTCCTACATGGCTCTCTTTCTCACTTCCTTCAAGTCTTTACTCAAATGTCACCTTTTCTGCAAGGCCTTCTGGACCACCTTATTTAAAATTCCATGCCCTTCTCCCCAGGTTTAAAAACATTTTGGCAATTTGATTTGTGAAGATACTTCACAAAGTAAATAGTAAATAATGTGAAGGTAATTTTTTTTTTCCTTCATGAAGGAAATGTTCATTAGGTCTGCTCAGCATCTGTATGGGGCTCAAATTCATGCTAACTCAATTTGTTGACCTGTAAATACAGTGATGCCTCAACACATTCTTTTATGAACCTCAAACAGTTTTACCACCTTGAAAAACTCCAAGGTAAGAACAGGTATTTAATACTGAAGTGGGAATCTTGTTGATAGTTGCCAAAGCTATGAACAGTATGGCCTAATAATGAGAGACCAAGGACTCCTGTGCCCCATAAGTTGGACTGTTACCTCTAAACAGAAAGGGCATAAATTGACCAGGGACTGCTTTTTTAAACAAGGATGTTTCCAACACATGCATAACTAAAAAAACTATTTGCGACAGAGTCCTGCTACTTCCTGTCCCTCTACCACTCACCCCCCAAAGTTTTGGTTGTCAGCCCGTGTTTTTTTATTTTTAACTTATTTTTAAAATTTTTTATTATAAAGATTTTTTTTTATTTTTAAATAATCTCTACACCCAACATGGGGCTTGAACCCACAACCCTGAGATCAAGAGTCTCATGCACCACTGGCTGAGCCAGTGAGGTGCCCATTAGCCACCCATGCTTTTAAAAAACAAAACAAAACCTTCAGAGACTGAGTGGATCTCAGAAAACCTGAATACTGGAAATTTTAGAGAAATCCTTTGCCTTTTATTGTGACAAATAGAGAAAGTGTGAAGGCCAGACTTTCCATGGAGACGGAGAATAAGCTTAGGCTTAAAGCCTGCTGAGAAAAAAATCTATGCTCTTAAGGGCATATTTAATATGAATGATTTCTGAAGTGTTCATCATTTCTCAGTTTTCTCCCCCTGAATTGTATAAAGGGTTGACTGGTGTTCTCAAGAATAGAATTTATTCTCAGAAGACAGTATCTCCTTCTTAGGGGAAAGAAGGGCCCAGCATTGCTACGACAGGAGTTCTTGATTTGGAGTGAGGTATTGAGTGGAGGTGGTGGGGCCTCATATAAAGTGACCTAAAAAGGGGAGAGAAAGGGGCACGAGGAGAAGAAAGTGAGGGCAAGGATTCTTGGGACCAGGGGGGAAAAAAAAATTACTTGCTCAGGCTTATGTGTGTATGTGCCAGGATTAAAATATATATGTATGTATATTAAATTCAAGGTGTTTTCTCTCCTTACCAACTTGATTTTACTTGTTACTACTGGACCTTTCACCAGTGCTGGGCCTGAAGGTGAGAAAGGACAGGAACTAAAAGAGACTGGATCACTCCACCTGGGAAAAAACACGGAGCCCCCAAACAGGCCCTGGAGGTAAGACAAGTGAAGAGAGAGACACAGCCCAGAGCTTTAGGAGTATGGGGGGAGGGGAAAGAAAGGAGGTCTGAGTATAGTAGACAAAGAGGAGTTTTAGAGTTTTCCTTTGTGTTCTGAGGTGTACATGTCCTCTGCTGCTCTCTCTCAAAGAAAAAAAAAAGCTTTCCATAATGGTGCACATTTCCTTGAGGCATTGGGAATTAGATAGGGTAGGGCTGCATCACTGTGGTCTTAAGGTAACATACAGTGACAAAACAGATTAGAAGTCAGTCTTCCTATCTCCTTTATTAGCTACCAAAGAATTACCCCCTTGGATAATGTAAAATTGGTCTGGCCCCTACTTCCTGAGAGCTGTCGAGTTTAAGAGATGAGCAGAAGGTTTATCTTGGTCCCTGACAACACTTCACAACTCATGCCGGGGCGCCCCTGTGGAAAAACACTTTTCTCTCACCCAGGGCTCTCATCCGAAGAGGCTCTGTGAAACTTGGGGAAAAGAGCAGAAGTGCTTTACTGTCCCAGGAGGCAGCGTGGGACACAGCTAGGAGGAGGACAGTAATCACCTGTTCCATGTAACACACTGAAACTGTAGCCCACCATAAGCCCCTATTATTATTCTTACCCCTGCTTTGGAATCAACTTTTCTTCCAAGGAACTAAGTTATTGAAAAGACTATTTTTATCAATTGAATTACCTTGTGACCTTTTTTGAAAACCAAATGACCTTATATATGACTCTCTTCAGTTTGTCTATGCTTATACCATACTCTCCTTTATTAATGTGGCTTTATATGTAATGACTCATATAGTCAGATAATTTAAGTCTTCCAGTGTTGTTCTTTTTCAAGATTGTTTTGGACACTGCATTTTCATATAACTTTTAGAATTAACAAATCAATTTCTATTTTAAAGGTCTGCAGGCATTATGATTGTGATTATGTTGAATGTATAGATCAATTATGGAAGCACTAACACCTTAAGAGCATTGAGTCTACCAATTCACAAATGTAAAATGTCTCCTTATTTTTTTTTTTAAAGATTTTATTTGACAGAGAGAAACACAGCCAGAGAGGGAACACAGGCAGGGGGAGTGAGAGAGGGAGAAGCAGGCTTCCTGCCGAGCAGGGAGCCCGATGTGGGGCTCATTCCCGGGTCTCCGGGATCATGACCTGAGCCGAAGGCAGTCGCTTAACCAACTGAGCCACCCAGGCGCCTCTCTCCTCCTTATTTATCCAGGTCTTATTTAATTTGTTTTAGCAATATTTAGTAGTTTTCAATGTAGACAGAGTGCTCAGGTATATTTTGTTGCATTTATTACTCAGTTCCTAAATTTTATGGTATTTGATGCTATTATAAATGGAATTTTTAAATATTTCATTTTCTAAGTGTTTTCTGCTAGTATATAGAAGCAAAGCAAATACAGTTGACCCTTGAACAATGCAAGGGTTAGGGGCAATGACTCCCAAAAACTTAACAACTAAGAGACTACTGTTGACCAGAAGCTGTACTAATAACAGTCAATTAACATATATTTTGTATATTATATGCATTATTTACTACATTTTTACAATGAAGAAAGCTAGAGAAAAGAAAATGTTATTAAGAAAATCGTAAGAAAGAGAAAATACACTTATGGTACTGCATATAAGTGGGCCCGCACAGTTCAAACCCATGTTATTTAAGGGTCAGCTGTACAACTGATTTTTCTATTTTGACCTTGTATCTTCCTACTTGGTTGAAATAGTGTTCTCCAGAGAAACAGAATCAATCAGGTGTATGTATATAGAGAGAAATTCATGTTAAGAAATTGGCTCACATGATTATGGAGGCTGGCAAGTCCAAAATCTGCAAGTTGGGCCAGCAGCTTGGAGACCCAGGGAAGAGTTAATGTTACACTCAGGTCTGAAGATTATCTTCTGGCAGAATTCCTTCTTCTTTGCGGGGGGGGGGGGGGGGGGGGGGGGG
>PITA01001186.1:32500-60519 GCA_004023965.1 Spilogale gracilis | reverse complement strand
GCTGTCTCTCAGTGTCCACTGATTTAAATATTAATCTTACCCAAAAATACCCTTACAGAAACATCCAGAATAACATTGGACCAAATATCTGGATACCATTTCTCAACCAAACTGATACATATAGTTAACCATCATACTTGTTAACTTAGTGATCAATTAAATTCATCTGCAAATAGCAATAATAAAGATGTTTTTATTCCTTTCTTTCAAATCTTTATACTTTTCTTTCCCTTCCTATATTGTCCTGGTAAGAACTCCAGGGTTATGTTATAAGAAGAGTGGCCATTGTGTCCTTACTTCCAATCTTATGAAGATAGTATTCGACATATTACCATTTCATATGATGCTATTTATTTTTCATAGAAGCGCTACAGGAAAAATTCTTCTGTGTTCTGTTTACCCACAGAATATTCTCTTTATTTCTCTTCTGACAGTTCTGATTACCAAATATGTGTATGGGTTTTTCCTTTCACGAAGCAATTCTCTGAGTCTTCAGATGCCATCTGGGTATCCTATAACTTAACTCAATTCTGACAGTATTTACAATCTGCCCCTACTTCAGATGTCAGTTGTTAAGTACAGGCTTATCATCTGTGCATCTGACTGACCAGCTGTAAATTGGAACTTTCATCCACCCTCTCCTCAGGTTTTTTCATTTACTGCAATGGCTCACAGAACTCAGGAAACATGGTAGATTACCAGTTTATTATAAAAAGATACAGCTCAGGATTAGTAAGAGGGAAGAGATGCATAAGGAAAGATATCAGGAAAGAGGTGTAGAACTTCCATGCTCTTTCCAGGTACACCACCCTCTCAGTATCTCCATGTGTTCACCAACATCATGAATTTTGTAGAGGTCTCCAATCCTCCTCCACACACACATACTCCTACTCCCCTTCCCATAAATACCCTGGAGTATTTATGGAGGCTTCATGATGTGGCATGATTGATTGAATGCTTTGGCCATTGGTGAATGATTTAACCTCTAGACCCTCTTCCCTCTCGGGTCCTGGGGTGGGTGGGGTAGGAATTGGTGTGGGAGAATGAAAGATCCAACCCTCTAATCACATGGTTGGTTCCATGGCAACCAGTCCTCATCCACTGGTTATCTAAGGACTTTCCAAAAATTGTCTCATTAACATTAACTCAAATGTGGCCAAAAGTAGCTTGTTATGAATAACAAAATACACTCATTTCACCTTTATGCTCTGGAGCTATTTGAGGAACTGGGAACAAAAATTAAATATGTAATAAAACATGCCTTTATGCTCTTATCACTTAGGAAATTACAAGTGTTGCATAGGTTCTGTGCCAAGAACCATGGGTGAAAACCAAAATATATATTTCTTATATCACAATATCATAGGTGTTATGGTTAGTTTACTGAAAATGTTTAGTACAAATGTGGGTTAATTTTATCAAATGCTTTTTCTGTATATTTTGAGATGTTAAATTTTTTTTTCTCATTTATTTCGTTAATGTGCTAAGTTATATTGATTTTCAAGTAACAGGCTAACTTTGAATTCCTGGGATAAATTTTGCTTGGTGATGATATGCATCCTTTGTATATATTTCTGGATTTAATTTTTAAATATTTTGTTAAGAGTTTTACATCTATGTTTATGAGGGGTATCTAGTTTGCAATCTTATTTCTAATGTCTTTTAAGGTTTTGGCATCAGTTACATTGGTCTCATAAAAGGAATTTGGAAATGATTTCTCCTCTGTTTTAAGATTGAGATCATTAATATTTTAAGATTTTTTTAAATTTATTTATTTGACACAGAAAAACATAGCCAGAGAGGGAACACAAGCAGGGGGAGTGAGAGAGGGAGAAGCAGGCTTCCCGCCGAGCGGGAAGCCCGATGTGGGACTCGATCCCGGGTCTCCAGGATCATGACCTGAGCCAAAGGCAGTCGCTGAACCAACTGAGCCACCCAGGCGCCCCGAGATCATTAATATTTTAAATATGTGATGGGATTCACCAGTGACACCATTTTTGTTGTAATAATGAATTCAACTTCTTGAATAGATATGATTATTCAAATTTTCTATTTTTTTTGCACACCAGTTTTGATAAGCTTTTTAAAGAAATTTGTCTATTTCACTTATGTTGTTAAGTATAAAGACTTAATGGTTGTTCATAATACTTCCTTACTATCCTTTTGATATTTATAGGATTTGCGGTGACAGTCCCTCTTTCATTCCTGAGATCTTAAATTTATGTTTTCTAAGCTGACCAGTTAATTTGGTCATATCAATTAATTTTTTTCAAAGAGCCAAATGTTGGCTTTATTACTATTGTTAACTTTTTCTATTTTATTTTTCTGTTACTGATGTCTGCTCTTGTCATCATTTTCTTTAGTATTTCCTAAATAAAACTACTTACCCTAGATTTTATATGCTTACCTTTCCCATTTTTTAAAGATTTTATTTATTTATTTATTTATTTATTTATTTATTTATTTATTTATTTATTTATTTGACAAAGAGAGACCCAGCAAGAGAGGGAACATTAGCAGGGGGAGTAGGAGAGGGAGGAGCAGACTTCCCGCTGAACAGGGAGCTGGACGCTGGGTTCCATGTGGGGCTCCATGTGGGGCTGGATCCCAGGACCCTTGGCTCATGACTTGAGCCAAAGGCATACACTTAATGACTGATCCACTCAGGCGCCCCTTTTCTTAATAGAGAAACTTAGGTCATTGATTTTAAACCCTTATTTTCATTATCATTCAGTTCAAAATATTTTCTAATTTTCCTTCTGATTTCTTCTTTGACCATGGGTTAGTAGGAATGTGTTCCTTACTTTCCAAACATTTGGGAGTTTTTGAGATATCTTCCATTGTCATTGAATTCTAATTTCATTCTTTTGTGGCCAGAAAACATATTTTGTATGATTTCAGCCTATTCAAATTTATTGAGGCACATTTTATTGCCTAGCATATGGTCTATCTTGGTGAACATTTTATGTGCCCTTGAAAATAATGTGTATTCTGTGGTTGTCTGGTATAGCATTCTATAAATGTCAATTATGTCAAGGTGGTTGATTGTGTTATTCAGTTCTTCTATATTCTTAATGATCTGGGGGGTCTAGTTGTCAGGGGACATTAAAATCTTTAATTATAATACTGAATTATATATTTCTCTCCTTATTTCTGTCAGCTTTTGCTTAATGTATTTTGAAACTGATTTAGATACATACATACTTAAAATTGTAACATCTTTCTGATTAATTGGATGTTTTATTATTATGAATTATTACTCTATCTCTGGCAAGATTCCTTGTCTTAAAATCTATTTTGGTCTGATATTAAGGTAGTAATTCCTGCTTTCATATGCTTACTGTTTTCATGGTATATTCATTTTCATCTTTTAATTACAACCTATTAGTACCTTTATATTTGAATTGTGTCTCTGTTCAAGACATCTTATGTGATGTTCTAGTTATCTTTTGCTATGTAGCAAACTACTCCAGATCTTAGAGGCTTAAAACAACAACCATTTTTTCTCAAGATTCTTTGGGTCAAGGGTTTGGGCAAGGCTTAGCTGAGCATTTCTGCTCCTTTGTCTTAGATGATTGACTTGGCTGCATCCACTTGAACAGACCTGGAAGGTCCAAGAAGCTCTCACTCACTTGCTTGTCTGTGCCTTTTTTAAGCTCAGGCTTCCTTTAGTATGGTGTCCTCAGAGTATTTGAACTTCTTACGTGATGGCTAGATTCTAAGAGGGAATGTCATCAAAATATTTCTAAGTTTATATGTTCTGTTCTCTTCTTTCTTGAGAGAAACTTACTTTTTTTCCAGATAATTTATTTTCAGGCTTGGTATCCTTTAGGGGAAGCTGTGCTCTTCCCCTTTCCCAGGATGGATAAAGACTAGCTAATAATCCAATAATGACAAGTCTATTCCTCTTGCCCCACTAGGCCCATGACACAGTCCTGAAACAGGCTTGAGGTAAAGTGAGAAAGACTTTTGAGACGGTGTTCATCACATCTTAAAAAGAATATAATAGAATGTCCCCTTTTTCTGATGCTGAACATTATCTGCATGTGACACATGGCTATATGGCCATATTGCCGCCATGAAGGAAAGACAGAGGGAGAAGCCAACATGCTGACATGGCTGAAGAGAAATAGAGAAATAAGTCTGGGTCCTTGATGATATTACTGAGATATTAAATCGATCAGTTCAGGAACCACAAGATTCCTCTCCCCTGCAATTTTATGGAGATATAACAGATGTATAACATTGTATCAGTTTAAGATATACAACATAACGATTTGGTATATTGTGATATTACAAAATTATTGCCACAATATGTTAGGTTAACATCCATCACATAGTTTAAAACGTGTTTTTTCTTATGGTGAGAACTTTTAAATTTATTCCCGAGAAACTTTTAAATATACAATTAAGTATCATTCACTAGATACTACATGCCCAGAGTGTATACCTTCTAACTACCTTTACTTACGTTTCCCACTCCCGACCCCCCACCTCTGGCAACCACCAATCCATTCCCTGTTTCTATAAGATTGTTTTTTTAGATTTCATATACAAATGAGAATATATACTGTTTGTCTTTCTCTGTCTGACTTATTTTACGTAGTATAACACTTTCAAGGTGCATCCATGTTGTCACAAATGGAAGGACCATGAGATTTTTGCCCTTCTGTTTTGCGAAATAACTTATTTGCAACCTAAAGCATTCTGAAAGATAAGAGGCAGAGGTTAAAATAGAGGTGATAGTGGACCCAGAGTTATTAATCCTTTATTATAAAGCACAGCAAAATATGTAGTATGGATTTAAATATATACTTCAGAAATGAAATTTAAAAACAAAGAAACAAAATTATTTTTTCCTCCAAATGGCATCATTTCTGTGAAGCTGCTACTGGCAACAGGCCTGACATTGCAGAGCTGGAAGTAAGAATCATGTTGTCAGGAAGGAGTATCTTGAAGTTAAAATTATGATGACTAAGATCATATTTTTAGCATTTCAATCAAATCACAGATTTAGGTTTAAAAATTCATAACTGGTTTATAAAGATAGAAAATAGAAGCGAACCCTAAGAAAAGCCCCAAATGACTAAGTCTTAGTCCAGTGTGGTCATACGTATCACAATTAGTGCTATGTGAATTTTTAAAAATTTTTTATTTGAGAGAGAACGAGAGAGCATGACCTGGAAAAGGGGCAGAGGAAGAGGGAGAAGCAGACTCCACTGAGCAAGGAGCCCAACTCAGGGCCCAGTCCCAGAACCCTGGGATCATGCCATCAGCTTCAAGCAGACATTCAACAGACTGAGCCATCCAGGTGCCTCAGTGTTATATGTCTTAGTCACAAACACTTCTATTTATTGACAGTCGTATAACTGTAACTGTTTTAATTTTAATAAGGTGTATGAGTTGGGGTGCCTGGGTGGCTCAGTTGTTAAATGTCTGCCTTCAGCTCAGGTCATGATCCCAGGGTTCTGGGATGGAGCCCCACGTTGGGCTCCCTGTTTGGCAGGAGGCCTGCTTCTCCCTCTCTCACTCCCCCTGCTGTGTTCCCTCTCTAGCTGTGTTTCTCTCTGTCAAATAAATAAAATCTTAAAAAAAAAAAATAAGGTGTATGAGTAAGTTATTTAGATTCACTCATTCCTTTGGCTTTCACAGAGGTGTAATTTTTAAGCTACTGGGATCAATGAATGGTTTGTGAGAAGAAACAATGCTCAGCGTTATTTGTGAGAATTATTTGTGAGATGAAACAATGCTCAACGTTACATAAAGATAGAATTTTGGAATTTGAAAAGATTTAATTTTGCCACCTAAAATTGCATTTACTTAGTTTTGTTCATATATTTACCAGAGATATCTAAAACTTCTTCACAGACTGGCACAGACCTGCAGACAGGCACATGAACAGGCACCACTGATTTCTCCTAAATCTATTATAGACTGGAAAATGGTTACCTTCATCCTTCTATACTGAAAAGTAGGTTTTGCCTCTTTATTCAGTGACTGTTGTGTCTGTGACATGTAAGACCTTGTGGCAGACACTCTGAGAACCCCAAAACATGTAAGACCTAACCCCTGACCTTTAGTTCCTGGTACCTTGGCTGGGCCGTAAGAACATGTTACAGAATTGGGCAAATCCTGTGTTCTCTGCACCAGGTGTTTTATGTTTAGGAAAATCCAAATATCAGTGGTTGTTAATTTGTGTGTGTGTGTGTGTGTGTGTGTGTGTGTAGCTTAATTTCTTTCAAGTCTTAAGCTCGTGTATCTTTACTAATGGGCAACGAAACAGTTAGCAATGTTGATTTTGATAGTTCTAGGAAACCAGAAAAGTAGTGTTGAAAGGGACGAAGCTAATCAAAGGCCATAAAGGGACCGTTAGAGGAGAGTGTGAAGATTGCAGCATCCTGTGAATAGGAGCCCAGCCACACATGGATTTGTCACCTCTGGGGTCTGTTCGCCCCAGCTCCTCACTGAGGCTTCTCTCTCTCTCTCTCTCTCTCTCTCTCTCTCTCTCTCTCTCACCCTCTTTAAGTAGAGGGCTGAGGACGCCCCCCTGCTACTTTTGTGCTCTATGTTTTAATCTAGCCCTCAGAACTGTCTTCTAAGAATGTCTGAATTTGATCAGGACCATAAGATAATTATGTTCTCACTACAAGTGCATTGTGAACTAAATATATTGAGTTGGCAGACAAGATCGATAACCTCCCTTCTTCTTTTTCTTTAAGGAAGTTCCCTTCAGCAGAGACCATTACCAGATGTTGTATCCATAACTCAGCACAGAGTCCTCTGGACTGTCAAGTGGACAAAATTAGCTCTAACCCCTTGCTAATTTAGCTTGAAAAGAAACCACTCATTTCTGAAGAATACACTGAGCAGTGTTTGAGAATTTTGAAATGATCAACTAAGGAGAAAAGGGTTTTAAAAACAAAACTAAGTAGTGACTTCTCCCAACACACAACCAAGGCATGTCTGCATTATTTTCAAGCCTTTCTTTCTACCAAACAAATCAACTCAGGTAAGCAGAAGCAGTCTAAGTTGTATCCTAATTTCATCTATTAAGATCTTTGAGAGCCAATATATTTTGGTTCAATCCCAACCCTTTTTTTTTCTTTTCTGTGAGCTTGTTTTATAATAAACATTTTAAACATTTCCTTTCCAAAGTGCCTGTTCTCAAATATCTTGTCTAAATAGTCTATCAGGTTCCAGTTTGGCTAATTTGGCAATGCTAACTTCCACTTTATTTAACAGGCAAGGCTAGAAGCAAAGCCCTATCTAATTGGGGTCTTTTGTGGAAAATGCCCAGGAAATGGGCTTCTTCTTACACATACCTAGTGAAATTTTGAAACACTATTGTCAGGAAATACAAGCAGTCCCTGAAACTTTTTCCCTTGGGTTATCAGAGTCTGAGACAATTGATGACATTACATCGGTCGTTCATTTTAGATTCGTGGAGCCTACAAAAATCAATAGTTTTCCATTATCAGGTCCAGCTGGGTCACTAGCCTGTCAATGAGCTGTTACAATTGCTGTACAGGGGTGAGCCTGACCAGTCAATTGCTGCTGACAAGAGGAAAACATGCTGACAGCCACAGGAACAAGTCAGAACACAGATTTGCACTTCAGTTTGCCATCCAAAGAGACTCAGAGCAAGGCCATTTTCAAGACATGGGGCACACCCTGTGGGAGGCCTGGGGGAGGGTCTACCCCCCTGGTTTTATAGCATAAATGCCAACGGGCCTGTCCTACCTCCTTCAGCCAACCATATCCTATAGAGACTATCCTGTGGTCACCGTCTTTGTTAGTAAGAGGGCCTATACCAGCCAGAGTTGTTCCTAAATACCATCTTCTATGCCACATTGTACCCAGAGTAAGAGTAGGAGGAAAGAACTCTTCTTTTACTACCACCAACTCAGATGTAATTGTACATATCTTGGAGAATATAAAAACTTAAAAGAGGACATAAATGGGCCAAAGGCACCAAGTATAAACAGATGTGACTACACCTATTGTAAATAAGTATTGACTGAAAGACGGGAGGTCCTCCGGTGTCGATATAGAAACTCCCTTGTTCCATCATACTATCTCTACTTTGATCTCAACTTGAGATATTTTACTAAACCAGGAATCTCTCATTGGTGTCTCATTCACAGCCACTCCATGTAATGCAATGAACAGCAAGTGAGGGGAACTGAGTTCTACTTGCCCTACTTTGGGATGTAGAGTAGTCAGCTTCATGAAGTATTTTAAATACCCCAGAATTAATAAAATTAAGACTTGCTTGCCTTACCTACTGTGTCACAAAGTAGTCATGAGATTCAAAATGAAATCAATTGAGAGTAATCTCTGTCCAACCAAGTGACTGTGTATGTGTGTGTTCATGTGTCTCTTGCTCTCTAGAAACTACCCATGCAGCAAGAAATTTAGAAGCAATGGAAAGAAAGTCCTTTCCCCCCAGAATAATTCATTTTTGGTCTAGATAGAATGTTTTCATTTTTTAGTTGAACATATGAATAATATATCACATTCCATCATGAGTGAAAGCCAAAATTTAGAAGACAGCTCTGAAGTCTTACTGGGTTTGGTGGCTCTCCTTAGTACATAGAGGACTGAGATGCTAGCTGAGTAGACACACACTGGGTTCCCACGTGCTGAGGGATTTCTGAAGCAATGGGAATTTGTGCAGTGCTCTGGTCTTCTCATGCTGGTTTTATTTCAGACATCAAACTTTGAAGCTCAAAAGATAAATATTTTGAATTTGTTTCAATATTATGATTTTTAATGTTTCACTTTTATTAACATCTTTCAAGTATTAAATTCTAGCCTTTTTTTTTTTAATGCCTCCAGTCTTGGGTTTGATTCTTTTGGAAGTCAACATTCACTTGTGTTCTATCATCAAACAAAACTGGTAATCAGCTGTATCACTGGAAGCCGACTACCTAGGCTTTTCTTCTTTATTTTATTATACCACCAAAAAAAAATCATTTTCTTTAAATGAGTAAAAAAAAAAGTAGTTTTAACAAGAGCAAATTTGCTAGTAATTAGATGAACGAGTCTTATGTCTTCCAGCACTTGGAAGCATGAATTTCATCAGAATTCTCATAGCATTAATTAAAAAGAATTTATGTTTTTTTAATAAAATGCTTCATGTTTTAGCTCCTTTATTCCTCCACCAAATGTGATTATGTGGGGGCTGAAGGGAATTCAGGTTAATATGTTGACACACTTAACAATGCAGGGTCATGTTGCACAATACGCTTCACTGGTTTGGTTTAGTACACCCTCTGACAGGGCCTAATCATCCCCTGCCCTAAAGGCAGAGGGAAAGAGAGGATTTTAATTACTGCTCTGTATGCAAGTTTGCCAGCATTAAATTGAGACATAATTAGGCCTCTGAATTTTAATAATTGTCCTAGCTAATTGGGCAGACAAGTACGTTTGCAGCATGGCGTGATTAGATAATTAGTACTTCCAAATGACAAAATTGGGCTCTTGATTACAAATTCTACATGAAGGGGGAAAAAGGTAGCAAGCAGATCTTTACAAGTCTATTAAGAGAGAGTTTAGCGATGTTGGTAATTTAAAGTCCATTAGGAAGCAACATTTCATTCTCAGAGCTGGGGGTCGGGGACAAGGGGCCTCTGGCCAACTCTGGCTCCCACTTAAGTCTCCCCAGGGTGCTGTGATTCCTCTGGGGTCTGTTCATCTCCCCTACCCCGAACCCCATCCCAAGCCTAACAGTCCTCACTGACCTTGGGTAAGGTCTCTTTGGCTAGACACCAGATGGCAGGTGATAAGTCCAAAAAAGAAATCATGGGTTGTAGGAAGGGTAGAACAGAAAAATGGTAACCTACCCAATCAGGGCATATGTATCTATTGTGTCTTTCTTTTGCAAGCAGCTGTTCTTTCACTCTTCTCCCAGAATTTACCACCTTCGTTGTGTCATCAGCTCCTCTAAATTTTTTTGGTGGAAAATCTTAAGTCGAAATCTTACATTTTTGAGGTATTATGTTATTGGGGTAAAGAGCATGGGTACTGGAGACTGACCGGGGTTTGAGATCATCAGTTACTATGCCCTTGGAGAAGTTAGTATGCCCTTGGAGAAGTTATTTAATTTTGCCAAATCTCAGTTTACCTATTGGCAAAATGAGGAAACTTCCCCTATAAGTTTGTTCATAGGATTAAGTAAGATAATGCACATAATTTAAAGCACAATGCACAGCACAGAGTACATGCTCAATAAATATTAACTATTAACTGCAAATTAAATCAATGACTTTAGAAGCTACAAGGTGAGGGTGCAGGGTCTGGCTCTTTACTAACTCAAATGCATCAAGGGTCCCTGGCTCCTTTGATTTCTAAGAGAGGAACATGGTGTTCCACTTATGCTGGCGGAAACCCAATGGCAACAGCTGCCTTAACTACTCAGATAACCAACCAGATTTCCTTTCTGTCCATTCTTCAGAGGTCGGCATTGCAGGCAAGCCTGGCCATTCAGAAATCATTGGGACAGTTAACCTAAGAAGAATGTGGTTTAAACTCTGCATCTTACTCCACCTTGTAACTTTATTGGCCACAGAGGCATACTTCTGGCTGCTAAGTTTTTCTCCCAATAATTGAGTAAGCTGGGCTTTAGAGTTAGGGTTCTCAGGCAAAAGGAAAAACTGAATATAAACCAGAATCCTTCTAAAAAATGATTGATAGGTGGTTGGTGGATGATAATATAATGGTGGCTTGTTACAGGAAACTCAGAAGTTCTGGGTGTATATCCATGTACAGTCATTAAGGATGACTATAAGGAAAATAACAACGTCTCCACAGCTTGGTCAGGACAGTCTACCAGACTGAGAATTTTATGACTTCCTCAGAGTTTGTGCATTCTGGCACAGCACCTGTTGTTTCTGATTGCAGAAAACACACCTTAGAGATTCCAATTCAGAATGCAGAGTTGTATCTGTGGGTAAACTTTGTATCACCATGGCATAATCTCTACAGTACGAACACCTAAATATCAGAGAGAGTAAAGAAAAGGCACTTAAAGTATAGAATGCATACATTCTGCTTGAAGCTTGGAAGGGAAGAGTAAGAGGAGAGTGGATGAGAGTAAAAATAGTAAAAACTGAGACGGAGAAAGAGTGAGTGCTCCTTAATGCCTGATCGCTAAGGAAACCCCTCCTCTTGGGGCTGTCTCTCTTGTTCACAGGGACCCGGGGTCACCCGAGTGGTCTGGAGAGTGGGTGCAGGGCCTTCGCCTCACTGCACTTCTTAGTTGCCAAGAGGAAATATCACCGTGGGCAGAGGGTGGGAGAGGTGATAACTGTCATAAGATTTTCTTCCTCGCCACACAGTGTTAGAGCTTCTCTCGCGCTCTTTTTGAAGAAATGCGTTTATGACTGATCGCTCAACACCTTGTTGTTTCCGATTGCAGAAAACACACCTTATAAATATATGATAACCATCCTATAATAGTGTGACAATTTATTTAACAGTGCGTTTCGGGCTGCTAATTGATCGTTTCAGTCCAGGGACGATTTGGAATAAATTATAGCCATCAAAAGGATATCACAGCTCATTTTGGTGGAAGGCTCTCCACGTCGCTTCGCGTACGTCTCCTGGAGAGCGCGGATTGCACCCGCCGGCAGAGAGGAGGGGTGGGAGCCCGCAGAGAAGGAGGCGGCCGGAGGGTCGGGGCTGGCGGGAAGGGGCGGGACTGGCAATGGCGCGCGCGCGCGCGCCACCCTGTGCGCGCCGGGCGCCTGCAGGTCCGAGGCCGGCCGGTAGAGGCCTCCCTTCTGAGGAGGCGACGCTGCAGCAAGAGGCTAGGGTTCCACTCTCCAACCCGCGCGTCCTTCCGGACGAGGTCCCTGCGCGGCCCGAACCCAGTGTGAGTATTCCCCACCCGCTCTCCTCCCCTCCGCAGGCGGCAACGCCTGTTCATTTGAGGTGAGAGTTTCCCCCGGGCAGAGCGCCCTGCTTGGGGCAGCGGTGCTCACGTGCCCGGGGTCTCACCTCCGGCTGGTCGCTTCCCCTCAGCCGGGCTTCCCCGGACCGGGGCGTGGATAGACGGGGTAACACGGGGCCCTGCTCTGAGCTCCGGGAGCGGGATTAGAGAGGCTTGGAGTCGCCGCTGCCCGGCTGGGGGCTTTGTGCGCAGTTGGAGTCCGCGGCTCGGGTAGCTCCGCTTCTCACGCCGCCGCCGGAGAGGAGGGCGTGTGACAGACCCAGGCTCGGGTTGGGGGGATGGGGGAGAACTTGCCCACCGCAAACCGCAGGGGAGGGCCAGGAGAGGGCGGGTCGGCCCTGTAGGCGAAGCTGGGTCTCCAGTACTCCGGGTCGGGAGGGCGGCGGGTCGCGCCCTAGGGAACGCGGCGAGAGCGGCGGCCGGGAAGCCTAGGTGACGGGACCCCGTCCGCCCCTCAGCAGGGTCTGCAACCGGTCGCTCTCCCAGACCCTCGTCTCGTTTTCATTTCCCAGCAAGGTGTGTGCGGTTGTGTGGTGATCGTGGAGAAGGGAGACCCGATGCCCTAGCCCAGGTTGGGATTCGAAGGGGAGGGGGAGTTTTTCCTACTCCTGCTGCGGGCACTTGGCGTTTCTGGTCTTCGAGCCTAGCCCACGGGACCATCCCCCACCCCCGGCAACTTTCATTCTCCGGAGTTAAAGCCTAAGAAGGGTTGAGGCCCTTCAGCTCACATGTAACACACCCCTCTATCCCAAGTGCTCAAAGTCGGGACTTCGCGCGGTGTTCTTAGTTGTTTAGTCCTCTGTCACGCTAATACATTATGTCAATCTAGGGCACGGATGTTTCCATGCAGGCGATTTTGACAGCAATCATCATACAAAGCTATTATGAAGTGTGATGTCAGTGTGTTCTGGAGCACGGATAATATATAAGCCAGTTCTTGACACGCTCTCTTACACGGAAACCTCTGAGACCATCAGTAAGAGGCATTTTCATTCACACACCAAAAATATTTTGTGTTTGGTTGACATCTTTCAAAATGCTGAAAGAGGTAGTAGCATTTATCATTTTGTAGGTATTTATCAATATACTCACAGAAGTCCCCCTAGGAAGGAGGAGGGTTTTGTCTTATTCCTATTCTGTCATATAAACCGGGGAACAAAGATGTTTTGTCCTACCAAATAGTCAGTGAGAAAGCTCTACGAAACTAAACATCTTCTAAAACTGGAATAATTGGAAAAGTGAGGAAACTAGTTGTGTTTATGCCTTTGTTGTGAAAGAAAATCATCGGCTAGCTTAAATGAGAGACTTTTTAGCACACGTGCTGGGTGTGTGAAACGATCAGTTTATCTCAGGTATGGAAGTCAGGTGAACATTCCAGTCTTGGTGACTACTTGGGTATTACTCTTGGGTATTAGTCTGATTATATCAGGCATCACTTAAAGCAAGTGATTATGTTCAAAAGTATTGCTCGGATCCAGAATTCAGTATGAATTCTGAAATCTGAAAGTGATCGAAATCTAAGCAAATGCTTTAGGCTTGATACTATATAATATAAACTGTATTTACATGGACCAAATCCTATAGGAGTCAGTTTTACAGTGGTGTAAAATGTGTTGACCCAAGATATGATTTTCTTTCCTTCCATTCATTAATTCAGTAAGTATGTATTCATTATTTTTATAGGTCCAACATTTCACATAACCATTGAACAGAATCCCCACAGGCAACTAATAAATAATTGTTGAAGTGTAACTAGACTATGTGAATTTTCTCTTGGCTCCAACAAATTCAAGGAGTATTATTATGAAAGAGTTAAAAAGTGTGACCTTTCATTTATACAAAATAAAAATAGGATTGATTACTCTCAAATAGTAAATCAAGGAAGGAAAACTTAGAAGTTAGAGTTTTCTCCAGCCTGTGCCCTATTCCCACATAGTGCCATGTGTGTTTTTTTTTCTCCTTACGACTTTAAAAATAAAGTTTAAATGACCTGCATGATTGAATGGGCTTATGATAGTCTTTTAATTATTTTAGAATGTAAAGTTTTTCCTAAAAGGTCTTGCTCCTTATATGGTGTGCTGGACTGAATGGTTTTATGTGAGTGAAGGCCATATAGTTTTAGTAAAAATCAAAACCACCTACCCCTGTCCCCCCAACCTGAAGTAAGAATTGCCTACATTTAAGCCAAGCAAACAAAAAAATATCTCAAGTAGTCAGAAGTTATAAGCACACCTGGTTAAAATTCATTTTCATGGGGTACCTGGGTGGCACAGTCCTTAGGCATCTGCCTTGGCTCAGGTCATGATCCCAGGGTCCTGGGATTGAGCCCCACATTGGTCTCCTTGCTCAGTAGGAAAGCTGCTTCTCCCTCCCCTCTCCCACGCTCCCTCCTTGTGTTCCTTCACACTGTCTCTCTCTCTCTAATAAATAAATAAAATCTTTAAAAAAATTCATTTTCATTGGTTTAATAGAAATGGAAAAATACCCAATATGCTTATCCCAGTTATTTGTAGTTTTAATGTTCTTGTGGATAATACTTGAAATGGTTTCGAACAATGCCTAGATCCCTGAATATCAAGACGTTTTTGTGTGAAATATATAAGATGCACCTAAAGAATGTAAAATTTTGTGAAGTACAATAATAGAAGATGTTAACAATGATTTTTTCTTTAACTAAAAGGTGTGCTTGTAGGGCTGAAATTTTGTAACCAAGATAAGAATATAAATTGATATAGTCAGCCATATCAGCACTTACACATATATTTTAGTGTGTTTTTGTCTAGCTGGTCATCTTGGAAGTCTGTCGTTGTAACGTGTTCATTGCTGCCACTGATCAAACCTATCTTGGAGCTCTTCATTAGGCACTTTTCAAAACTCATAGCACATGTTATTAAAAAGCCTAGGAGATGGTAAGACATCTTCCTTTAAAGACTGAAGGTCTTTAAAGGGCACCTGGGTGGCTCAGTTGGTTGAGCTGCCTTCCGCTTGGGTCATGATCCCAAGGTCCTGGAACCAAATCCTATATCAGGGTTCCTTGCTCAGTGGGGAGCCTGCTTCTCCTTTTCCCTCTGCATCTTCCCCTGATTGTGCTTGCACACATGCGTGGTCTCTCTCTCTCTCTTTCTCTCTGTCAAATAAGTAGATAAAATCTTTAAAGAAAGACCTTCAGTGCCCTGAAAAGTAAGGGGGGATGATCAAGTCAGGGTAATATAATTTGGGGTCAAAACAATCAGAAAGACAATTAAATGGCTTTCTTTAGCAGCTTTTAAACTAGTCCTAAAGACATGATATAAGCATAGTTTAAATAATGGCAACACCACTGGAATAAAAGTAGCTGCTAAGAAAGGTGTTCATTTGGAGCTATACATTCTCTTTGATTGTTAATCAATTATTAATTTAACAGCTACTTATGGTACAGTGGATACAGCCATATTCAGAAAGTTGTGTGGTTGAGAATTTGGTTGAGCTGGATTTTATGAGAATTCAGTTTTGCTGCTATGACTACAAAAACTGTTAAGTTCTAGAATATGGAAATGGGTAGGAACAATTCAAGATGTCAGGCTAAAACCAGGATTGCCCTATATAGTTCTACAGAATTAGTGCTTCACATTCCTTGAAATATAAAAGAATCATACTCAGTTAAGAAACCAAACTTCACCTGTATTCTGTTTTATGAAGAAGGCATTTACCATTAATGAAACAATTCACTGATCCTTAGACTAGGGGGTTAAATGTAATCTTTGAGTCAAAACACTTATCATTTTTAGTAGTTGGTTGTGAACATAGACCCCAAAGTAGATGTGTCGTAGAATCACTGTATACTGCTGTTAACAATATACTGTCAAAATACAGAATCAGGAAACTCCTCACCCAGTGAATTTAAACTCATGATATTCAAGACCAGAATATGGGAAAGGGAATAGAAAGATACGGAAAAGAGAAAGAGGTAAAGGGTAGGTCATGGGGCTTTTGAATTATAATTAGTTGAATTCATATGAGGCAAGAGTTTATAAGTGCTTTCCAAAAACCAGCAAACAATTTAAAATCTTAGAGACTAGTTCACATTCAACTCCAGCTGAGACTATATGGAAAACCAAGAAAAGCAGAAAGAATGTAATTAACTGAGTAGGAATTTTTATACAAGTTCAGGACTAATACCTCCGTATTATATAAAAGGTCCACAGGATCAGTAGTGATTAGCAGGCACCCAGACCATAATGGTGAGAGATCAAGGCCAGGGGACAAAGATGGAAGGGCCTTCCTGCTTAAAATGAATGTTACAAATGCTGGTGCACTTACATAGGGAAGGTCAGCCCTCAGATTTAAAAAAAAAAAAAAAAAAAAAAAAAGGGCAACGGTCCCAAAGCAACAAATGTGTTCTTCTCTTTCACCCCAGAGTTAGATTGGATATGGAAATTAACCAAGCTTGAGCTGACACACAAAAAATGTCCTTATTTCAGCCATTTATAAGGCCTGGAAATTTGAGTTCTATCTGCTTTAATGAGCTAGGATATTGCCCAGAAATTGGGGAAGGGGACCTGTTGGGTCCTGGATACTAGGGTTACATTCTGAAATAAAAGGTCAGTGAACAAGGTGGACAGATCCAATTCCAGATATTTTCTGGGTACACCCTGGATTGTTTGTCCATTAGGTAGACAAAACAGCTCCTAAATCTTATAAGTACAAGGAGTAATAGGTACTTACTATACCTTCAATAGATATGACAGTTGTGGAAAACCAGGTGACATGATGTTAACCTTTTGTTTTTTTTAAATGGATAGCATTACTATCATGTCTTATTATCTTCTATAGATTTAAGGACCACCCAAATAATTCTTACTGACTTTAGTAGACTCTTACTAGAATCTACTAAATTTTCATCTATAGTGTTTATAGCCTTGGGATTGGAGTAGGGGGCTCTCAGTGTGGCCCCAGGTAGTTGTAATAGAATTAAGTGCAGTTAGTGTAGTTTGAAGTCCATCTCTTTCATAGAGAGGCTCTTGGTTTTAGATTTACAAAGTTTACATGTGGATCAAGAATATAGAAAAGGTGGGAAATCGCCCTGAGTCCTGGGAGGTATCATATCATGCGCTAGAAAGAATCCTAGGTCAGGGGTGGAGACCAGGTTTATCATGTACCAATTGTGTTACTTGAAGAAAATTTTAGTTTCCTTATAGGCAGAATGTGTATCCTAGTAATACCCATTGGTTGTACCTCAAAAGGTAGTTTTGAGCCTCGTCTGAGATAGAGTAAATGGAAAGACTTTGTTTATTAAGAACTGTGCAAGTGCAGGATTTTGTGTACTACAACACAGGTTTTGTAGTTAAAGGTAAGGGTCATAGGCCTTGAGCTGTAAAGATATTTAAACCAAAATATAAATGAAGATGGAAACCTGCCTTTGGAAACCTGGGAGAATAGAGTAGGTTTAGCATGGATACTAGAGATCAGTGAATAATACTATCATTATTCCTCCTTACTCAGATTCATAAGAAGTACTTTTCTGTTAACAGAGTATTCTCTTCTGCAAGAGATTTATTTATTTGTTTGTTTATTTATTTATGTATTTATAGAACATGTGCACACGGGGAGGAAGGGAGAGAGAGAGATAGAATCTTTTTTTTTTTTTTTTAAAGTACTAGTATTTTTTTTATATTTTATTTATTTATTTGACAGACAGAAATACAGCCAGAGAGGGAACACAAGCAGGGGGAGTGAGAGAGGGAGAAGCAGGCTTCCTGCTGAGCAGGGAGCCCGATGTGGGGCTCGATCCCGGGTCTCCGGGATCATGACCCGAGCCGAAGGCAGCCGCTTAACCAACTGAGCCACCCAGGCGCCCCGAGAGATAGAATCTTAAGCAGACACTATGCCTACCTTGGAGCCCAATGTGGGATCTGATCTCATAACCCTGAGATGGGGACCTGAGCCAAAATCAAGAGTCTGATGCTTAACCAACAGAGCTACCCAAGTACCCCTGCAAGACATTTTTTTTTTTTTAAGATTCCTTTCATTTATTTGACAGAGAGATCACTAGGAGGCAGAGAGGCAGGCAGAGAGAGAGGAGGAAGCAGGCTCCCTGCTGAGCAGAGAGCCCGATGCGGCCTCGATCCCAGGACCCTGAGATCATGACCTGAGCCAAAGGCAGAGGCTTTAACCCACTGAGCCACCCAGTGCCCAAGAGATTTTTTTTAAGAATTTTATTTATTTATTTGTCAGAGAGAGAGAGAGCGCACAAGCAGGGGGAAAGGGCAGGCAGAGAGAGAAGCAGGTTCCCCACTAAGCAGGGAGCTCAGTCCCAGGACCGTGGGATCATGACCTAGGCTGAAGGTAGATGCTTAACTGACTGAGTCACCCAGGGGTCACTCCACAAGAGGTTTCTTAAAAAAATGGCTTCCTAAAGAGGTGCCTGGGTAACTCAGTTGGTGAAAGGATCTGACTCTTGGTTTTGTCTCAGGTTGTGATCTCAAGGTCATGAGATTGAGCCCTGTTTTGAGCCCCCCATTGGGCTCTGTGCTTAGCAGCCGTCTGCTTGAGTTCCCTCTCCCTCTCTCTCTGCCCCTCCCCTAACTCGTGTGTCAGCTCTTTCTCTAAAATAAATCTTTTTTTAAAAAAGATTTTATTTATTTATTTGACAGACAAAGAGATCACAAGCAGGCAGAGAGAAAGGGAGAGAGAGAGGAGGAAGCAGGCTTCCTGCTGAGCAGAGGGCCCGATGCAGGCCTTGATTCCAGGACCCAGATATCATGACCTGAGCCAAAGGCAGAGACTTTAACCCACTGAGCCACCCAGGCACCCTAAAATAAATAAATCTTTAAAAAAAAAAATGCTTCCTAAAGACCTGTGAGATGTAAAGAAACCTACCAGCTTGCTTAATACTATCAAGTCCAGATCTTTAGCATTGGCACTGAAACCAAGCTCTACATGTGGGGGAAAGTAGCCAAACTTCTTTTGATTCTTGTACTCTCATATTCTTCTTAGAGATTTCATTAATGCCCATTGCTACTTTCATGTCTTAGGGGAGAACAGAAGCTGGCTGAAGTTCCATATATTGGTTTAATTGGTCAGCTGTGAACATTTTTTAGCAATTGTTATTCTTCCCACAACAGCAACCCATTTTTTGCTGCAGAGATAGCAGAATTTCCTCCTCAATTCCTTGCAGACCATTTAAAAAAATTAACACTCATAACTTTTATTTTTTCCTATTTTTTCCTCTTTGTATTTAAAAGTTACCAAGGCTACTAGAGAACAAACAGTTTGCCTCTCTATCTCACAGAAACACCAGTGCAAAAACAGGCAGCATCATTGGTTCCCACCAACATGGGGCATGGCTCCAAGAGAAGATGAGAGAATGGAAAGGGTGGTCTGGGACTTATGGGGTGGTATACATTCATCTTTACTTCTGTTGAATTTCAGAATCTACCCAACTAAAGATTAAAAATAGTGCCCCTTGTCTGAAGTCATTGGTTCGAGGATGTTTTCTGGAGGTTTGTTGAATATCTTCCACACAGTGATGCTTCATAAGTTCACATTCTGGGAGGTATAGTATATTTTAGCCAGTATAGTACGTTGGGTCATTCAATTCAGTCTTTGTTTCAGTATCACATCTACTACTTACTTGGTGAGTGACTTAGGCAAGATTCTTTTTTCTTTTTTCTTTTAAGATTTTATTAATTTATTTGATGGAGAGAAACACAGCTAGAAAGGGAACACAAGCAGGGGGAGTGAGAGAGGGAGAAACAGGCTTCCCACCGTGCAGGGAGCTCCATGTGGGGCTCGATTCCGGGACTCCAGGATCATGACCCGAGCCAAAGGCAGACGTTTAATGACTGAGCCACCCAGGTGTCCCTTGGGCAGGTTTCTTAATCTCTCTGAGCCTCAGTTTCTTTATCTGCAAAATGACACTAAATTCTACTTTTTAGTATTGTTCCTGGCATGTGTGCTCAGCAAATGGAGCTATCTTATTAGGCTCTGGAGAGTGAGGGAAGATTATAAAGAAAATTTCCATTTTCAAGGAGCTTATACTGTGGTTGGAAGGGACTGAGTAAAATAAAACTAACAAGACTGTACAGGGCAGAGAATAGGCATGACATGTAAGGGCTGCAGATAATGAAGAATTCAGCAGTCTGCCAAGGACTAGGATGATGATGAAAGATTTCAAGATAGAGGTGGGAATTTCTCTCTGGGATTTACAGTCTGGGTGGGGTTCAAATAATATATGGTGTAGTTGAGGCATCTGGATGGCAAAAAGAAGTAGTGATCAGAACACACACTACAGCAGGGGTGAGAGTATGCCAGAGTGGAAAGTAAACCAGCTTTTGAACCAGATATATAAGCATAAGAATCCTATCTATGCTGTAAGATTTTGGTTGGACAAGTATCTTAACTTCTTTAGTCTCAGTTTTTTCAACCTTAAAATGGGTATAATCATATCTCATTTAGTTGAAGGGATTAAATAAGATGATGTTTGTAATGCCTAACATGGTACCTGGCACCTCACAAGTGTTCAGTTAAATGGAGATAATCCGTATGGTATTTTCAGAGGACAATTGGGCGGCTGTCTGTCTGAAGAGTTGTTTTGCCTTGTGTAGGCTAGTAGTGGAAAACAAACCAGAAATGTTCAGGGAGAATGGAGAGAAGGCTTAAAGGCCTATTTAAGTAACTGGGCTGCTACAGGCTATTAGAGGTATTAAGTACTTTCTAGTAAAGTAGGGGTTTAGGGTAGTTAATATTAAGGCATTCTGAAAGCTGTTTTGGAGGAAGAGGAAACTCATTTTGTGCATGTAAGGTGACAGGGGTATAGATTAGGGATGGTGAAAGGGTGATCAGACCTGGTCGATGTAGTCTCTTTAAAATTTCTTTCATGGGTACCTGGGTGGCTCACATGGTTAAGCATCTGCCTTCAGCTCAGGTCATGATCTCCAGCTCCTGGGATAGAGCCCCACTTTGGGTTCCCAGCTCAACGGGGAGTTTGCTTCTCCCTCTCTCTCTGCCTCTCCCCCTGTTTGTGCTCTCTCTCTCTCTCTCAAATAAATAAATAATAAGCCTTTAAAAGAAAATTTTCTTTCATAGAAGGAGCTAAAGACTAAATAGTTTGGAGTTAATGTCAGTTGCCCATAATAAAATTAATATAGACTCATAACTTTGGAAAATAGAACTCATTCAATATTCAAGGACTATAAAATGTGGGAAGTAACTTTAATGCTTAATAACCCCTAGAACTTGCTTCAGCTCAAGTAATAGCCCTTTAAAAAAGCCCCTTTTCCCTTCCAGTTATTGAACATGAGTGTGCATGCATTTTACTGGTTTCCAGGAAGGCATGAGTACATATCATTTGTAGCCATATGAAGTTTGAGGTTAGGATTGTAGTGGCATTGGGTTAAATGGGAGGATGGTGCTAGCAAAATGGTAATTTTGATGACTTTATTTGGTGACATTGTGATTTGGATGAGGAAATTCTGTTCTTTTTCTGGAGTTTAGAAGTGATTTAATTAAAAACACAAACCTAGGAAATAGTTTTGGATACTAAGGGTTTTATTTATATTGTCTCTCATTTTCTCTTACCTCTCTCTTTTTTTCTGCCCAGTATAGTTCTATAGTGGGAGAATACATGGTAGACAATTGTATTTCTAAATTGTCTTTCTATTCTCAATTCTAAATTGATTATATGGGCACCAGTTATTTACAAAGTGAGGAAGTCGCAACCACCTATTACTGTTTAATGGTAGGCCTTAAACATGTTAAGCAGGAAAGGAGAACTGACCTACCATTGATTTCATGAATTCTGCTGTTCTCTCATTCTGGGCAAGGGCAACATGGTGTTAATAGCTCTGCAGTGTCTGAGGTGTCATAGTAGTTAATTGTAGCCAAGGATTGCTTCCCTTGAAGGGAGGATGCACATGCCAAGAGAATTGTGCACAGCGGTTGACAAACACAGGAAGGGGATGAATGACAAAAGAAAACACAGGCCCTGTGAGTTCAGAGGCAAAACAAGTTGGCTTAGTCCTGTTGCTTCTGAGCAGGGCAAGGAATGTATTTCATTTTTTATCTCTTGAGTTTATTTAAATTATCTGTTGGTGTGGAGGTAGAAAAAAAGTGTGATGTTATAAGGCTCATTAGTATTAAGATGCAAACATGCAGATTATATCCAACTCCTGACACTCCTTTTCATTCCAGCTTAAAACTGAAGAGTACAAAAGAAACCTGTTTAAAGGAAAGAAGAAGAGAAAGCAAAAGATGTTTCCCTACTTTTTAATGAGAGGTGTTTGGGGCATATAAAGTATTTTTGGATTTTTGATATCCACGCCACCCTAACAAAGTATCCAAAGTAACTCCTGGCTGAAAACTGCTAGGGTGTTTGAATCAGGGGTGGGTAGCCTTGGACAGGGGTATTCAGGGTGCTGCTGTCAATAATTTTGCTGAAAAAGCCTCATCAGAGACCCAAGTCTCTTCTCCTTGAGGGGTGGCACTTAGGCTTGGAGAGGGCCTCCATACAGATTTCAGCCTTGCCCCCTCCTCCAACCCATCTGCCTTCTGCCCCTGCAGTGGGACATTTCTCTCTCTCTTCCCCTTTTTTTCAATTAAATGAATTAATTACCAGGCATTTAACTTTTTGCCAGACTCTTTCATTATGCCCAGAGTTGTTGCTGAGCGGCAAAGGGAAGTAATAACATTCGCAGTGAGGGGCAAATCCTGTTAATGAACAAATTAAAGTTCAAACAGTGATTCAAGTTCACAACCTCTCCATGGCTCTTCTCTTTAATAAGAGTTACACATGTTACTTTCCTGCTCTTTTCTCCCTTTTATTACTTTTTAAGCTTTTCATCAACACTGCCAGGGCATATTTGAAGCTCCCAGCCTTTCAGTCCTGACAAGGAATGGAGCAGTTATAATCCCATCTTAATTTGGCAACTTTTGTAAAACACATAAAGGGCCCAGGGCCACCTTTGGTCACCAGGACCAGGTGACCATATGGCTTCCACCTCCTGCCAGGGCTCTGTGGGTTGCTCCTCTTCTGTGCATTCCTCTCCCTACACACTGCTCCTCTTCCTCTGCATTCCTCCAGCAGTTAGGATGTGATCACTCACCTTCCCCCCCATTGGCACCACTTTGCTGAGCGAGTGAGTAGCAACTGTCTGAGCCCTTGCCTGTCTGTATTTCTTCTATCATCCTTTCCACCTGTCTGGTTGCAGCACTAGGGAGAAGTGGACTCTGTGAGAAGAGGGAGGAGTCTTTAGAATAAAAGCTGAAAACATTTATGGGGAAAGGAGTTTGAGACCACCATTACTACCAAATGCTGCTAGCTTCACTTAGGGGACCATGCTTGCAAAGGCGTTGAAAGGCCCAAAACTCACTGGCCCAAACCAGAGCAAGGCAGCGGCCTTGTGGGAAGGAGTCCAGGAAGCATTGGGTGCCCACCTACTTCTCCTTCTCCTTCTTTATCCCCCTCCCCATACTGTGGATTGGGTGGGGGTCTTTTCCACCTCTGTGCCTGGCTTGTCACCACCATCCCCTGAGCATGGTGGCTTGATATAATCACCATGACAACTGCCATCTACGAGCATACACATAATAGAGATGAAATAGACAAAAGATTAGCATGCCATGAAAAGTACAATAAGTTTCTTATTTAGCATTTAGATAACTGTCTTTCCTTCGGAGCAAGCTTCAAAGTTGAAGCCAGTTTAGACCAAGAGGATTAATTCTTTCTCCTGCATGCTTCATTGAATCTCTCATTACCAAACTTTGTCTGTATTGATGTAAGATTTGATTGAAGATTAGAGCATTTAGCAAATCTTGCTTTTCTGCATGTATCAGGTCCTTTCAAGCACGGATCGCGGTGCCCAGTGGTCAATACCCTTACTTTTATCCAGTGTCTGCTTCATTTAAACTTAATCAACTCCATCAGCGAACTGGAACAGGGAAACGTCCCTGCGGTAAGAATGTTGTGCTTTTGTGGGATAATTCTTTGCTCTTTCCCGATCCGTTGCCGTTAAACCTAAAATTGCACTATGATGAACTTTTTTATTTTAATCAATATGATAATGACAAATGGGCCTGAACACTATGGTAGGACTTAGACTAGAGCTGGTCCTATGATAGTCTGCCTCCTTTTGTGTGACTTTAATACCTTTTCTTCCCTGACATTGAATATTGCTCAAGCTGGAAAATGATGCATCTTTGTAGGGAAGGCTCATATGTCACAGCCAGAAAGTGAAGCAGACCGATTGGTTGTGTGAATTATCTGACTTGCTGCAGTGAATTATTTGCACTGTTTCCCTACCTAGTCAACAAGTTCCTGAGGTATAGTAGAGATCAATCAAAACTGACAGCCCGCATGTGAAGGCTTTACTGTGTAAATCTGGTGCACTCATCCTGGCCATGCCGGCCCTGGCATCTGTATATCATTTTTATACTGCTACCAGTAGAGCAATTTCAAAAGTATTTGCAAGGAAAATGCGTGTCCCCATCTGTTCCTAGAAGCATAAATGTGCCACCTTCAGAGGGTTTTCACTGGTAATCATATCTTTAATGATCAACAGACTAGTGATATATATTTTTCCATAAAATGGGGTTTTCTTCACTTTATTGTGATTGGCTAGAATAAATAGCTTTTCCATATGTTTGGGAGATAAAATATAAGATTAGCAGAGGTCGTTTGTTGGATAGTAAACAAAAGAAACAATTCATTCCAAATAATCTTTGAAAAGAAGCAATGACAAAATTAAGTTGCAATAACAGAGCATCTGAGGCCCCACATCAAAAAACAGATCTTGTTCCTCCTTGGAAAAGGAGCCGTTTAAGAGCAGAAACTTAGAATCTTCTAGAGGACTCTGGTGGCTTATTTTCACGAGACAGGGGAGGGAAGGAGCAGGGTAAGGAGAGGCTGAATAATACTTATTTGTTCTACTTCTAAGGTTGTATTTCCTATCCCTTTATTTTTTTAACTTATTTCTCAAGTTCCCTTCCTTTATTTTACCTGTTATCTTCCTGTCCTCACTGCAGCACCCTCGGTAAGTTGGTGAGTGGTGTGTACAGCAAGTAGGAAATGCCAACCCTAATGAACTTCTCTTCAGGCCTACAAGGAGATAGGGATTGTTCATGTGCTTAAAAAATCAAAAGACTGGCTTCCTCCATGGGAGATTTCTCTTCTCCTGTAGTAAAGGGTGACTTTGGAGAGCCAAACACAGTACCTGCCTTTAAGTGAAATTCAGTAGCCATTCAGAAGGTACCTGAAGATAGCCAGGACCCACCAGAGAACCCCCAGGAAGTGCTCTTAGCAATCTAATCCCACCTGTATAGGTTACAGTCCAAAGATACAACCCGGCCCTGATCTGCCTCCCCTCACACACCATGCATGGTTTCTCCACACTCAGCACCAGGAGGTCCTCCCTTTTCAAATGTAGACACTCTTAGTTTTGTAGACACTGTTAGCTCTTGGGGAAGTTTGGAAGCTTCTTCTCTAGGATCTCTGTTTAGGGGTTTCTATTGCCTGCTCAGGAATTCCCAATTCTATTTTGTTTCCAGGCTTGGGAAAGAATCTCATCTTCTGCAAAGGACTGACAGTTGTAAGATGCCTGAATCTTTCTGAACAATATCTTCACCCTTCAGGCTATCCAGAAAATAGCTGGTTTGGAACCATTTTCTATAGGTCAAGAATTGAGAATAAGAAGTTGGGGTGGAGGTTTCTCTCTAAACATTAAAAATAAGACCAAGTAGGTTAACTGTTAAGCTGATTCATTATTGTTGTTATTCCCCGCCCCCCTTGGGATAGTGGGTGGAAAACTTTGTCTTTTCTGTGCATGTTACCCACTCCACCTGCATAGTCCATAGAATTTTTTTCTTTTTTCTAAATGCCTACTGCTCTCACTGCAGCAGGAATATATGGGTATTACTTTGAAAATTGGAAATGTGGTCTTTAGGCTGGTCCCAAGTAGAAAGTCTACTAGCTTCTTAGACCCAAGTTGTGTTAACTTTCTGTCCCTAGTGAGGCTTGGGAACACTGACAGAACAGTAGAAAAATAGCTCAGCCAAGGGTCTGGCCAGAGGAAGATTGGAAAGCCATCATCAAATATTCTTTTAAAATTTTCCCTTAATCTTAGAAAGATAATCTTACAGGCTTAGGTCACACGTAGACAGGCATAGACTGTATAGGATTTATAGGTAGATCACATTTTGCCTGATCTGAAACCCCATTTGCTGTAGTACTATAAGACTAAGAGAAAGGGAAGTCACACTTGTGGTTGCCACACACTGTATTGTGGTTACACCGCAGGTCTGCAGTCTTCAGTGAAATTACTTGCCACAAGGAAATTCTGGCATGTGTTGTATATGAAACAATTTACACTTAATTCAAGAAATTGAATTTCTTGATTTCTGTGTATTTTAGTTTGAGACCCATTTTGCATTGAATTTTCTACTTTGTTTTCATAAAATAAAGTAAAAAAAAAAAAACCCAGCTGATTGTATGTGGGAAAAATAAATGTGTTATGTTTGCTCCTTCCCTTGTCCAGGAAGATGCAGCTGTTACTACTACAGGTGGGACGTTTCCCATCCTTTCCTCCTGTGCTCAGGGGTCCTGTCTAACCCACAGACCTCCTCCAGGAACACTGCTGTCTACACCAGAGTAGAAGATGCTGCAGAGCTTACCTTTGGGTCTCATGTTGGTTGGGGTTCTGAGCCATAGAACTGCAAGGCATCCAGGTTTTTCCTAAATCCCAGATTGGAACCATTTGCAACACATAGTCCTTTGCTGCTTCAGAACCACAGACCCTCTACACATGCATATCCATAGCAGAGATGAAAGTCTTGGCAACTATTGGACAAGTATTGCAAATTTTAAAAAACAAACACTGTGTTCAGGGTGAAAATTACCTGCAGCAACAATGCTGTCTCTTTCCCCTGCACAGCTTCCCTGCCACCAAGCAGCCTCACTAGTTCAGGCTTCACTGAAAATGTACTTAATTCCAGCAAAACTACAGATGTCTATATGTAACTATTTGTTAGCCAATTTTATGACAAACCTCCCACCTTAAAAGAAAATATTGAACCTAAACTCTAATTCAGATATTTGAAAGCATATAATAAAGTTAATTTGCATATAATCTCTCATGACTGTAATATGCATAGTATTTGTTTTGTTTTTTTGTTTGTTTGTTTTTAGATACCCCTTAACAAGTCAGGATGGGCAGGCAATGGGGTGTTTTGAAAAGAAATTCAGATTTTAAAAATAAGTTTAGAGGAAATGCCTGTTTTGATTAAGGAAAATAAACTTATCATTAAGACAAAGTCAGCTGTTAAAATTTAATGTCAGTTAACCATCTTTATGTTAAATTACTGATAAAATGGCATCTAGATCTTAAAACCGCCAAGGTGTTTAAAGTTACCAGAAAATGAAAAATTTGGAAGAATTGAAGTTTTTTTTTTGTTCCCCCCTTACTCTGAACAACATGCTAGTAGTACTTTCAGTCACTCTTGGCTTTTATTAGGAATTTTCATCTTGTTCCAGAAAAGCAGCTTGTATAGTTAATAGCCTCAGTCTAAAAAACATTATTTCTAGGCAGAATTTCTACAGTCACCCTTGTCTGTGAACACTTGTTAAGGGATGTGTCTTAAAACTGGGTTAAGATGTGGAGAAGACACCGAGTTTTCCCAATGGGGGAAGGGGGAGGAGAAAGGAACCTAAATTAGTTTTTACTGCGCGGCCAAAGGACTACTTCTGGCAGCGGCGTGGTAGGGAAATTTTGATTTCTTAGCAATGCTCTTCTACCAGTCCATTTCTTAACGCTCTTGGAGTCATTTCCTTTTGGAGCAAGTTGCAGGTGGTCCATAGGAGACCTCCGTCTCTCCCACCTCTCTGTCGCCTTTTGCCCAGAATTAAGGTACCTTCTTCCTGGATTCCCTTCCCCCATCGCAACGCAAACGCCTAGGGACCCGACAGCTGTTTGAAGAAGCCTAGTCGATCCGGTCCCGCTCTGGACGTTCAGGATCCGGGTTTACGCTCCTTCCACCCCTCGGCGCTGGACGAAGGGGCAACTCAGCGGGCTGTTCCCGGCCACTGCCTCCGGGGCAC
>PITA01001186.1:0-27500 GCA_004023965.1 Spilogale gracilis | reverse complement strand
AAAATAAACCTGCTAAGTTATAATGAACGGGTGTGCATTCTTTAATAGGAGTTCTTTCCCATCAGAAGAAATCTAGAATGGAAGGCCAAGAAAGAACCCAGAAAAGACAAAGATTTTATTGGCTAACTGCCATGTCTGTGTAGGGGCAATGGCAAGCCTACTGAGGTGAACAAATGAAGCATCATCAGGAGTTTAATATCCTTATGTAGTGTTACCTAAGAATGCTACCATTTTATATTTATGAAGCATTTTACAGTTTATAAGGGACATTTGGAATTCTCTGTCTCATTTGATCTTGCCTTGGCTTTAGTCAAGAACATCTGCTCAGTTAGAAATGTGTTCCGGAAATATGTACACATTTGGAGAATGTGACCAGCACATACTACCTTGGCCTGTAAGCTGGATTTCTAAAGAGGCAAAACTGTTGATGAGCTGGTGCTGGTATGGGCAACTGGGCAGTTAGTTTCTGATGAAGAGTCTCATAACTGGGAAAAAGTACAAATTTTACTGACTACTCTCTCCCACATTATTAGGTTTTATGTGCCTTTAAAAAGAATTTAAAAATGATATAGAGTCCTGGGATTTGATGTAGAATTGCATATTTGTGACCACAAGAGCACTGGTTTTCCTGTAATAAGGGAAGCAAACCCAACCAGGAAAGGAGGCAGGAGTGTTTCTGCAGATTTCACTGAAAACTAGAAATGATATAACTTGGAAATATAACCAAAATTATTTTTCATCAGTGAACAAAGCCCATTTTAAAGCATTGTATGCATTTTTCAGATCTCTTTTTCCAAAGTCACATTTGTAGTTTCTGGTAAAAGGACATAATTGGGGAAATTAACTACATTTAAAAAATGAAATTTAATGTATAAAAATTCTGCCTTTCTGATAAATTTTACATTTGCTGTTTTCTTGATTTAAATAGTACATCCTAAAAATATTATCCCTAGAGGGGGATCATTTTTATATACATGATATTTTTGTTCAGAAATTGTGAGCTAGTGAAAAGTGAAAATGACCTTGGCTATTGTACTTATTTATTGATAGAAATAATAGCCTTTTTGTATCTGGATGCAAATATCTTCTCTACTAATCATGCAGCTTTCATACATTTCAAAGAGATGATTTGGATTGCATGAAAACAGGAGGCTGGAGCTTCCTACGTGCACCTATGTTTGTGTTCGTACAGAATATTTATGTGATATTCTGACTTGGCTCTAATCTATAATTCCTGGCTATTATTTCAGTTGCAACTATAATTTTTAGATTAATGGTTATAATTTTGGTAGGGAATACATGAAGAGTTATATGTTCATGCTTGAAAGGAGGATCATTAAATATTCATTATTACCACTCAAATTAGTTGTCATGCTATATAAAACAGTTATGCGTTATCATTTCACTAGTTTAGATTCAGCAGTAAGTGAACAGCAATATATGGCTCTTATCAGTAGAGGAATTTTTGTTGAGGAACAGAGGGGAGAAATGATTTTTAAAACCCATTTGACATATTTATGTTGACAAATTATTTAAAAGAATTACTGCTTTGTCAATAAACATGTTTGTGTGTTAGAATAGGGTTGTGATTGGATTTACTTCTAGCTGTTTAATTACTCCATGATTGTGAAAAACAGTACTTCTTCAAGTGGTTATGAGGGAAAGAAATGACAATACAAAGGTTGGGATATTTTAGTCTTCTGCAGTTGCCTAACCTTGCCATGAAAAAACAATTTTCATTTTCATAAGCAGGCATTGAAATCTTGCTTTTTCAGTGAAGCTAGCTTGTACAATTTGTTAGTTTTCCCAATCTGGTAACAAATCTATCCTTAAGAAAAAAAAAGCAAAAATAAAACAGATGGATTTTTATAAATGTTGTGGGTGACCATATATGAAGATGTCTCCTTAACCTGTTTTGGAAACATGTGAAGTGAAAATAAATATAAATGCATTTTAGTGTAAAGCATTTTGCTTTTTTCTTCTACATACCTTGATAATGCCTATCAGTTATGTGAAGACATTAGGTACAGCCATGTGGTTTTTTTTCTTTTTTTTTGATCACATACATGAATCAGTTCATACTCCTCGGTAATTTAAATTGGTTCTTTTCTCCATAGAAAACCCCCCATAAATTTGATTCTGCTCTCATCTAACTTTAGAGCTTTCTGTCTTAAAAGAGTCAAATTGTAGCTGATGAACACATTTTGCATTTTTCTACATTGCATCTGGGCTCTTCAGAATGATGGTTTATTTTATTTTTTCTGTACAGAGGAGAGGAAAAAAATATAGAGGTCCATGAATCAATCTAGATAATGGGGAAGGCTGAATATAATAAATAATAGAGTAACAACCCTAAACTAATGAGCTGTTGCTAAGGTACATTTCATAGGCTCATCCTCTATATAAAAAGTCACTAATAACCCCTTGGTGTAATCAGATGATAAAGCTTTGCCATAAGGCAACACCTGTGCAATTAGAACTGCAGATTCTTTTGCACGTTTCATTAATTTCAGGATTTTGTAGAGGTACAATGACTACACTAATAATCTAGTCTACTTGACTCCGTGTCTACCGGAAACAAAGTGTCTAATTAGATAAAGGTAATTAATTAGAGATAAATGGAGCTAATCAGGCTCAGTTAACACTAATTCTCTGAATTAAGACATTTTGGGACACCTACTATCCCGCTGACTTTGATATTTTGCATTAAGAATAGGTTCTAGAGGAGTCAGAAAATACTGGCATTTGAGAATTGAGCAGTCGTTTGATGGGATATTTAGGCACTGAAGCGAAAGGAGAGTTGTCTTTCATATTCTGCTATTTCACCACCTTTCTTTTGCAGCTTAAAGAATTCACTTTGTAGTCATTCCAATCTGTGCTAGTCTCCATATACGTTTTAATAGCCTTTGCTATCATTTTTATTATCTCTCTAGCCCACCAGTGGAAGAAAATCACAAATTGTTCTCTCTTAAATAAAGAATTAACATGTTACATTAAGGAAATGTCAGGACTCATCAGCCTATATCCTAAAATTCTGATTCTTTAAGAAGAACAAACACCGGTGGCGCCTAGGTGGCTCAGTTGGTTGAGCGACTGCCTTAGGTTCAGGTCGTGATCTCGGAGACCAGCCTTCTCCCTCTCACTCCCCCTGCTTGTGTTCCCTCTCTAGCTGTGTTTCTCTCTGTCAAGTAAATAAAATCTTTAAAAAAAAAATTCCAAAAAAAAAAAAAAAAAGAACAAACACCTATAATTCTGATCATTTAACTCTGATTCTTTAAACAGAACAAACCTCGGCTTTGCAGTGTTGGGCTGAAAATTTAGTGATATGGGGAAAGATCATAGGCTTTAAAGTCAAAAGACCTGAATTCAAATTTCTGCTCTCTTACTAAAGAAGCAATCTTAGAAAATGCTTAACTTAGAGCTCTCAGTTCCTTTGGTTATAAAATGGAAATGATAGTGATGCTAACTTTATGGGGTTGTCATGAACATCGAGCAAGATAACTGTGTAAAGACTGGTTATTATCATCTGTGATTGGGATTGAACACAGAACTAGCACCATATCTTGGTTGACTATAAGATTAAGTATCAAAAATGTTCCATTTTTATCTCAACCCCATGATAATCTTTGGGCAACATTTATACATGTAGCAAGGAAGAGTTCAAGAATTTTCTTCCAAATAGTCAAATCAGGGGGAAAAAAATCCTGCAAATTCTTTACTTGGAGAATCTGGAAGTATCTGCTTTTGTTTTCTACACTGATATAATTAACCATCTTGGCAGGTTGTTCCACAGCCCACAGGGAATGGACAGTTTGCCCTGGAAATGAACTCTGGGATGTAGCTTAATATGAAGTGGATATTGAAATCTTTCTTTTATAATTTATCTGGAATATGCCCCTTCCTCTTTCTGTTTTTGGTGCTAATTTATTTGGACTACTCCTAGATTATCTAATGATCTCTTAACTAATATCTTTGCTTTCATTTCTTTTCTCCTATAATTTAGTGACCTGTAATTCAGCGTTACCAATTTAATCTTTTTTACACAACACTTTCTTCATTCTCTCTCTTGTCGAGATCATAAGGAGATTCCTTGTTAAACTAAGACTCTACCAAATAGACAGTCAAGGCATCTGTATCTGGTTCATATTAGTTATCCAGCCTATCTCCTGCCCTTCTCTCCCAGTAGAGCTTTTTACTCCAGGCAGGCCAGGCTTACTGTTTTCACCACACTCGTCTCTCTTTTTATTCTCTCCTTTCCCTCATCTGACAATCTCTCTCCTCTTCTTTCAAGACTTGTTTTAAATCCTGCATTTCCCCTGAGGCCCACCCTGACAACTCTGCCCTACCAAGAGCTTTTTCATCTGTGAAGGCGCACTGCAGTTCTGTGGCACCACACTCTCAAGATGCCTGAGGTCAAGAACCATACCCTATTCTTGTATGAAAGGCAAAGCTTGCTCACTATCCTCTTCCCCCAGACCTCAGCCTTCACACAGTGTGGCCATCTGGGGTGCACAGAACTAACGATACATGTCTGTAACTAATTTGTGAGGTGTGGTTGGTCTGGTCCTTGGTAGTTAGGTCTAATGACTTCTGTAGTAACCCTGGGCCTCTTTGCCCACTGGGACTGGATCCAACCCTCAGCTGAGCCTTTGTGTTTGGAGACAAAATTACCTTAACGAGAGGTATGTTCCTGAGGCTTTGTTTGTGGCTTGCAGGTTATTAGGCTTTTATGACATGCAGTGAGGGAATGCTAGGAAGTGACCATTAGTATTTCATGACAGAAGTTTAGCAAGCAATGATACTACTACCCAGCAAACATTTTAGAAGGGGCTGAGCAACATGGGCTGAATTTGCATTCTTTAGAGACTTTTAGTGGAGTTTTTTGGTGAATGCTCTGTATGGGAGGTTTTCCATCGAGAGTCCATGCCAGAGAAATTGCAGCTTGTATGCATTAGATATCCAGGTTGACTGTGGTTGTTATGAAAATGTCCACAGTTTTTTCCTTTTATGTATGTTTCCTTCCTTATTTCTACACCCTTTGGTAGCACCCTCCCAACACTGACTCTGAGTTTGGCTGTGTGCTTTTCTTTGCCATTGACACAGTAGCAAACATATGACAGAGACTTAACAATTACTTGGGTATTAGAGCTTGCTCTCTGGCTGTTCTTGGAACCCTGAGCAGCCCCGTGAATGAGCCCAGGCTAACTTCCTGGATTATGAGAGACATGTGGTCCAGTGTCCTCCTTTCCCCAGCCAGAAGTCAGCCAACCCCAGAAGTCGAGTGGCCTAGCTGACCAGCAGCTGATCACAGACGCTCACATGAGTCCAGGCGAAACTGGTAGAATGATACACAGAATTCAACTAAATAGAGAGTTAAACCTTAGGTTTGGGGTTATTCAATATCCAGTAGTAAATTACTGATACACTGGTGTAGGCTATCTGTTTCACTGCTTAAACTTAGAAGAAATCCAGAGGACATCAAATGTTTGGTCTCTAATCTTGGAAGATACATAAATAGGAAAGTGGTGGTATCTTCAAGAGAAATAGGGGAACAAAGAAGCCTTCTCAGTCTTGGAAAATAAGATGACAGGTTCAGGTTTTTTTTAATTTGGGCTGAGAAAGATCAAAGTTTGAGTCAGGACTTCTGTACAGATGATAGGCCAGAGTTAAAGATCTATATACAAGGGATAGCTGAAGTTGTGGATAGGATGAGAATGCAGAGAAAATAGACTGGTAACAAAACTCAGTGGGATTCCCTCTTTTTGTGTCCTGTTAGAAAAGGGGCAAAGGAGTCAGAGAAGGAAGGACGGGGGGCAAGAGGCACAGAATCATATAGTAGACGCTCAGGTTGGGGAACACTGCAAGAACTGAGTGGTCAGCAGAGCTGATTGCCAGAAAGAGCAAGCATGACAGCAATAATAACTAATAATTGTTGTAGTTTATGAAGCCCATTTACATACAACTCGTTTCAATGTAGCATTATAGAGTCAGTATCATTATTAAGCCCATTTTGTAAATGACAGTGTAGACACAGAGCAGTTAGTACTTTACAAATATTACTGGTAAGATGGCAAGTTCTGAATGCCTTAAAATGGATTCTATATTTTTTTAAAAACTTGATTCAGTTTCTACTTACAGGAGATCACTAGAACTGTAGTTGAATCTGGTGAGGGGGAAGTCAGTAGTCTTTAAAGAAGCAGTTTCAGAAGAGTTGGGAGTAGAGAGGATGGTAATTGGGTAGAAGCAAGACTGCATGAAGATAATACAAGGAATATAGGAGATAAGGAACAGAACACTGTTGAGTGGCAGAACAACAGGATAAGACCTTGAGGAGACACCGGGTTTGAGAAGACAGTAAGGCTGGCCAAACCAAGTTTATAGATAGGAGGGAGAGGGAGAAGTAGAACATGAAAGGAAGAAAGAAAATAAACACATGGGAAAATACAAGGAGAAAAGAATGAAAAAAATAAGGAGAAAATAAATGAGGAAAAAATATTGAAAAGTAATTCTTGAAGGTATAGATGCCAGTATCTGGAACATAGGTGAAGAAAGGGCTTAGACTTGAGAGGGACAGAGAGGCTGGTGGGAAGGGAAAAAGGAGAGAAATGATGGCAAGAGATTTTGACTTAGAGAGGAAAGAAAGTAAATCAGTTCATACCAAAATCTTTAAATCCTGTGCTCATTTCACTCCAAGAAGAGCAGTATACAATCTCAGGAAATGACTGGCATGGATCTACTTTTATAATGAGACAGTTGAAAGATTTCTGGACCTGCCTTCATTAAGCATACTGTCCTTCCTGGGAAGAGAGATTTAATTTAATTTTATGATGGGAAAAAAAATTCTTGGGGTAAAGCCCCTGCATGACAATGTGTGTGTGTGTGTGTGTGTGTGTGTGTGTGTGTGTGTGTGTGTGTGTCTGTCTGTCTGTCTGTCTGTCTCTCTGTATGCACCCTGGGCAAGAAGAGGTACTCTGGGCAAAAGATCAGAAGTCTGGGACCTGGGAGATTGGCCTGGGGAGTGAGGGGCACCAAAACCAAGTTTTACAACCAATGTTGTGCTGAGAGGTAGAGCAGATGCTCTTTTATAGGGAGGCGATCCTAATTAAAAGTACCTTCTTACCTAGTTTTGGAAATCAACCATCAGGACTTCCTTCCAGTGACTTAAGGCTTACTACTTTAAGACAGTACTTATGGGAGGAGAAATCCACTAAACCTCTGGGTTTGTTAGATTTTTCCTGAGAGTTTGTTAGGTTGATGAGGATGAGGACTGATGGGGAAGAACTTGCCTCTAGATACAAACAGAATACAGAAAGAGAGCATGAATCACCAAGTCTTCTACATTCCTCAGATCCTACTGCTCATTCAAGAAGTTCTGTGCATGCGCCTTAGTTTCTCTCACCTTCATCCCCACCACCGGCATAATCAACTACTGTCTCAAGCTGCCTGATACAGCACTGGTGTTCAGTAAATGTGTGGATGAATGAATGAATAATTCCCAACTGGCCTCTCCCTCGAAGCTTGATCCCCTGCAACCCATTCATCAGCATGCTGCTTTCCTAACGATCCTTCTGAAGCCCAGTTTGATGGAAAGTCCTTCATGGCACCTCATTACAGGATCAAGTCAAAAACTACTTAGCTTGGAATATATGGCCCTTCATGATCCAACTCCTACAGGCCCTTCCTGATCTGGCACCTCACAGAAATTCCATGTGTGCAGGAACACATTGACAAACACCTTGATGAATCATATTGAACTACTTTCAGGTCCATGATCACCTGAGATATTTCACAGTGTACTTTGCCTGAGTTGTTTCTTCCTAGAACATTCTACCCCATGCTGTGTCCAACTGGTAAACATCTACCTCTATTTTCAGTTTAAGTAATTCGTCCTCAGTGAAGCCTTCATGAGTTCCTAAACTGAGGTACCAATCTCTTTTACTTGCCCTCCTTGTATCTAGCTCTGTAACAGCACCTGTCATAGCTGAACAGCATTTTTTTGTGGATATGAGTATCTCCCCACCAGATGATCATGTCCCTGGAAAGCAGAACCATTTACATCTTATTTGTCACTATATCTTCAAACCAGGCATCTATTATGTTCTTAAATGTTTAACTGAGAATTTAGGTTGAGACTCCTTAAGGCCAAGTTCCCTTCCTTCTCCCTTTTCCAGTAATTGTTCTGGTATAGCATTATCTCAGGTACTTTCTTTGTAAAACAAGAGTATAATTATGAATCGTTTTTTAGATTGCCTACTAACTATCTAGCCCAGATTGAAAGCCCACAGAGGGCCATTCATTTCCACTTTCTGACTCTAGAAGTGCCCTTAAACCCCATGTCTAGTGCCCAGGAGAATGCAGCATGCACATGTATCCTCCCGCAGTACAGGGACTGTTGGGCAGGAGGTGGCCTTTGGTTTTCTCCTGAGTGTGTTCTGATGTTTATCAGCATCTGGCTTTGGAGGGGCAGGCAAGTGAGTACACAGTAGCCATGAAGATTTCACTCATAACTGTACTTCTGCTTTCTTTCCCTTTTCTTGGAGGCTCTCTTTGCTATTTGCCTGAAATGTTTCCAGGTGGGCTTCCCTGTGATGTAAATTTGTTCTGTTATCTGGTCCACAATCCAGTGAGTCTACAGACACAACCAGCAAGGTGTCCCTAGAGTAGGACCTCTATCCTTAGAGACAGCAGTAAGGTTTTCATTCTCCTTTAGGTTACCTGAGAAGCCAGTAGGCTAGCTTTGGTGTGACCTACATATTCTAATGCCTTTTTAGGAAGGATTGCCCACTCTCCATGTTACTCATAGACATAGAGTCAGCTTTTCAAATGGGAAATTGAAGCAAAACACACAGTGGGGGTAGGGAGGGTAGGTGAATGTTGGCAACTAGTGCCTTCAGCCTCGGAAGATCATGTTCTAACTTCTCTCCCACCAGATAGCTTAATCCTTCTTATATCTGAGAATGAAGTTACCAAAGAGGCATATTCATGGCTACCTAATCAAACTGTGTGATAGGAGCCAAAGTCACTGCTTCTTGGATGATTTCTACAGAACTCAGTTTTTTCATCCTGCTCTAGTACAGACCTGTGCTTCAATGAACAGCAAGTATCTTTCCCATTGGTGTGGACTGACATTATCAAGGGCCAAGTTTTAAAGGCCAGAAAATGCCTGAATCTTGAAAACTGCTGAGGCAACTGAGTCAAGACTCCAAACACTGTATTAGGAATCAAGTGACCTTTTGATTTTAATTTTTTTGTCATGTCCTATCTATTATTATATAGGACTTATGATTCAGTTATCTTCTTTTATTCAGTGAACATTCCTATGGAGCTATTAGTTATTTAACAAACCAAAATCTGGCAAAAACAAAGGACTTATCCGAACTATTTCTTCACAGGAAAAATACATTTTCTTTCTAGCATACTGAAAGAGTTTGTGTAAGTATTCTTCTTATAGGCCAGCTGAGCAAGTGAAAGCATTGTTGTGAGAGAAATTTAACTGCATTGCAGTTGCCAAATATTTAATCCTTTAAAGAGGAAGTTCTAAAATTTAATAGTTGATTTTATTATTACTCTTTGGATATAATTAGCTAGGGATACACTTTAAACTGCCTTATTCTGGCTATTGAAATGGATTTTATGGTTTACACTGGGGGAAAAAAATTCTGTCAGACCATGGGCCTCTCCCTTGGTGCACATTATTAGAGTCTTTTTAGAGACAAGCAAGCAATTTTGCTGTCATTGGTCTTGTTCAAATAGAGTATGTTTATCTATGCAATACTCTTGGGAAAGGGTGTCAGAAAAGGATCACCAGTTAGCAGCTGACATAGCTCCTACACACACGTCAAAAAAGCTCCTCAAATAGCAAATGAACACATATATTTCATTTTTTATGTGGCTGATAAAATGTTATATCATTAAGTCAAAAGAACATATTTGTTCCATCCAACTTGAGTTTAGAATCAGCTCTCACTTCTAATACAAATGAGGGCTCTGCAGAAACCAAACAACCATTCAGGACTTAAGGGAAAGCAGGTCTTTACACACTGAATACCAACTCTTTAATGGTCTGTTGGCATATTCCTGATCTGTCCCCAGATATTGAAATGCCAAGTGGGCTTTGGAGAAGTCTATGTCTTTCTGAATGTTTAGTTTAACTTGTATATTGTTTTATTTCAAATACCAAATTCTTATCTCTTTGCTTTACTCAAATCAAAGCATCCATTCACTCATTTACTTCATAAATAAATATTGAGCAAAAAACAACAAATAGACATCAGGTACTAATCTGGGCTCTTTAAAAAAGTGTACAAAATGAATAAGGCACTTGCCTTCAATGAACTTACAGTCTGGTAAGTATGATAAATGAGCAAGCAGAAAATCTAATCATAAATCAGAGATGCTATGAAAAGAGGAGCCTGGCTGGCTTATTTAGTAGAGCATGCAACTCTTATTCTCAGTGTTGTGAGCTTGAGCTCCAAGCTCTGTGTTGGGTGTAGAGATTACTTAAGGGGAAGAAAAGGAATGGAAGAGGGGAGGGAAGAAGGGAAGGAAGGAGGGAGGGAGGGAGGAAGAGAGGAAGGAAGGAAGAGAGGTGGGAAGGAGGGAGGGAGAAAGGAAAGAAGAAGGAAGGGAGGGAGGAAAAAAGAAAAGAAAAGAAGAAAGAAAGGGAAAAATGCCATGAAGAAAGAAAGTGCTGAAGTGAAAGAGAACTGAGGCCTTGGTTTTCCCATGTGTCAACTGTAAGTAGTGAGACCTACTTTGTAGAGTTGGGGATTAAATGAAACAGAACAATGTAGATACATTTCTTTTTTTTTTTTTTTTAAGATTTTATTTATTTGACAGAGAGAAACACAGACAGAGAGGGAACACAAGCAGGGGGAGTGAGAGAGGGAGAAGCAGGCTTCCCGCCAAGCAAGGAGCCCAATGTGGGACTTGATCCTGGGTCTCCGGGATCATGACCTGAGCCAAAGGCAGTTAGTTGCTTAACCAACTGAGCCACCCAGGCGCCCCTGTAGATACATTTCTTAATGCAGTGCTCAACATGAAGTCAGAGATCAATCATATAGTTAAATATATGGATCCAGATAGGATTCATGGTGTATTTGGTTGGTGACATTAATGCCCACATGCCTTCACATTTTGAAGTGATGTCACAGAGAACAAGGAGTAATTTTTTTTTTAAGATTTTATTTTGGGGCGCCTGGGTGGCTCAGTTGGTTGGGCGACTGCCTTCTGCTCAGGTCATGATCCCAGAGACTGGGGATCAAGTCCCACATCGGGCTCCCTGCTCCACAGGAAGCCTGCTTCTCCCTCTCTCACTCCCCCTGCTTGTGTTCCCTCTCTGACTGTGTTTCTCTCTATCAAATAAATAAAATCTTTTTTTTAAAAAAATTAAGATTTTATTTTGAGGTTATCTTTCCACCCAGTGTGTGGAGTTCAAACTCACAACCCCAAGATCAAGAGTTGCATGCTCCACTGACAGCCAGCCAGGCACCCCAGTCATTTTGCCATCTCTTGCCATTTATTTGTGAGCAAAAGAGCATGAGAGTTTACTAATCAGTTCTCCTTATTCACCTGATATTTTGCATACAGAACTCTTCCAGTTTCTTTGAATGACAGTTTTCCTTGGGGCCTTTCCAAGGAACCTCTCACAGGGGAAACTCACTTTGTCACTCCAGGTCTATTGAAAGCTTGGATTCTTCTATGAAGCATCTGACTCCTAGGTTTCTTTTTCACTTCTTGAGACCTAGAGAAATCTGTGCCTAGCTAAATCCTTCTTTTTGGATATCCTACTCATCAAAGATGTGTTAGCTACTTGCTGTGTGCCCAAATTGAATTTTAATCCTTAAACAATCTTGTGAGGTAGGTATTGTCACTTGCATTTTTTAAACGTGAAGAAATAGAAGCTCAAGGAAGTAAAGTAGCTTGCCCAGGGTTATGAAACTAAAAAGTGACATAGAATTTACACTTACCTTGATTATTTTATTAACCCATGTATTGAGTACCTGCCTATGTTCCAGGGCTATCCTGGGGTAGGTGGTGATGATATCCCATTAAAGGAAAAGCAGACAGTTAAGTAATTAGAAGTGTGAGGATGCTGTGAAGGAGGGCACAAAGAAGAGTGGGAACATGTATCAGGGAACCTACAGTTGGAGGCTTCTGTTAGAAATACCACTGAGATCCAGAGGGTGAGGTAGATAAAAGAGTGTTTGGGGTGTGTATGGTCATTGGCTGGGGAAGAGGCTGTCCTAGACAGATGGAACAGCATGTACAAAAGACCTGAGGTAGAAAAGAACATGGGGTGTCTTCGAGGAACTACAAAAAGGTAATTGTGCCTGGGTTTTAAAGACCAAGGGGAGTTACATAAAATAAGGGTGTTGAGGAAGGCTATGAGCCAAATCACATAGGACCTAGTTGGCTTTGCTAGGGATATGGACTTTATCCTAATCTCAATAAGAAGTCATTAAAGGACTTTAAGCTGGGAAATTATTTAATCACTTTTTTGATTTTTTTTTAAAGATATGGCTGACTACTTGTGGAGAATGGAGTGGGAAGGGAGGACAACCAAGGAAGCAGGAAGACTAGTTAGAAGGCTATTGTAATAGTCTAGGTAGTAAATAATGGTTGTTTGGATCAGGGTGGTGGTGGAGGGGATGGAGAGAAGTGGAAGGGTTCCTGAGATATTTAGGAGGCAAACCTCCTTTCTTTTTTTAAGTTTTATTTATTTAATCTCTGCACCCAATGTGGGGCTTGAACTCATACCCCAAGATCAAGAGTTGCATGCTCTTCTGACTGAGCCAGTCCAGCCACCCCAGAAGGCAAACTTTTTGGTCAAATCATTTGGAATGCTTTCAATTGCAATAGAACACTGAGTAATAGAAACTGACCTAAAAAATAGAGGAAATGTGTTGATTTATGTAACTGTAATATGTAAAGGTAGGGATAGTTTCAGGTAAAGTTCAATAAAGTCTCTAGGGTACTGGTTTCTGTTGGACTCTGTTTTACCTATTACCATATAGGTACCCTTTTATCAAAAGGGGACTACCATCATTCTCCCAGGGTGACTGCCAGGGTCTCCAAGGCTGCATGCTTCGTTCTTTACATCCTGTTTGACAAAGACAATATTTTTGTTCTGGCATTCTAGGAAAAGCCTTCAAGTCTCGCTCTGATTAGACCACTTTAAGTCTCATGCCTGTTTGTGAAGCAGTTATTGAAGCTAGGAAGATAGAAAGTTCTGACTGACTAAACTTAAGCCATGGGCTTTGGATCTAGAGCTGTGGGGTCAACTTTTCTGCGAACGGTGTGGCTCACTAATGGAAATGGAGACTGTTGAGAAAGGAGAATGGAGGAATATATGCTGGACTCAGCAACAGTCTTCTCTGTTAATGGTTTGGAAGTTAGGGTTTAGGGAGATGTGGGTCAAAGATTCACTGTGCTGTTGGTTTGTTCATTGAGGTGGGGAGCAAGAGAAGCAGGTATATGGAAGAAGTTGTTGAGTTCAGCTGTGTTTGTAGTGCCCGAGAGACATCCAAAGGAAGATGTCAGTTAGGCAGCCTGCAGCTCAGAGATGTTGGCTGAAGCTAGAATTTTGTGTGTTGTTGACTTACCTGATCCCAAAACTTGTGCTTTTAATTGGAAGAAATATTTTACATTATTTTTAAGTCTCTTCAATTGTTACAGCAACTTTTAGTGGCCAGGGAATGTTTAATCCTAAAATGATATATCTCACTTGTATATTCATTTAATGTTTACAACTATTGCTTTCCTATTTTATAGATGGGAAAACTGAGGCATAAAAAGGCTACAAGGTTACATCTAAGTTCATAGAGCTAATGAAGAGTAGTACTGGGATTGGAACTAAGAAAGTCTGACTCCAGAGACCTTATTCTTTTCTCTTTTTTAAAGGTTTTTATTTACTTATTTGAGAGAGGGGGCGAGAACAGGAGCAAGGGGGATGGGCAGAGGGAAAGGGAAGCAGATTTCCCGTTGAGCTGTGAGCCTAATGAGCATTGGGCTCCCATCCCAGGACCCCAGAATCATGATATGAGCCACCAGCCAGGTGCCCCTCCAGAGATTTTATTCTTAATCTCTGTTCATACCATTCTGCTCTCAAAAGGAGAGGAATGGGGGCACCTGGATGGCACAGTTGGTTAAGCACCAGACTCTTGGTTTTGGCTCAGGTCATGATCTCCGGTTTGTGAGATAGAACCCCACACTGGGTTTCACCCGTGGTGCAGAGTCTGCTTACGATTCTCTCTCCCTCTGCCCCTCCCCCGACTTCTCTCTCTCTCAAATAAATAAATAAATACTAAAAAATAAAAAAAGAGGGGAATGGCTTAGATGGTCACTTAATCACTTTCTTACACAGAGCGTAATGGTTGCTCTGATTAATTCTTGATTCCCTCTGGGATGCTGGTCTTTGGGTCTGAACTGCTTTTGAGATAACACAGCCTTAGAGGTGAGCATTCCTGTTTGCAGTGATCATCTTGGACATTAGCATGGCAAAGTGGGGAAACTAACTGTCATAGTTGGAGACATGAAACAGCTAAGCAAATCAAATGACACAGGCAAACACAAGTGGTTTTAGTACCTCTGTAGATTTCCCTTACCCCATTCTTGCTAATCCTTATTTTTCTTAAGCTGCTTTTGATAGTGTGGCAGAGCTAGGAAAGGCTAGTGAACTAGGGTGTATAGTTCCATGACTTTTTCCTTAAACAAAATAGAAATGATTGTCCTATTCTGTCATTTTATATTATCTGTGCCTCTTTGTTCCCATTAGTATGGATAATTAAGAGCTAAGGAGGGGCACCTGGGTGGCTCAGTTGGTTGGGCAACTGCCTTCGGCTCAGGTCATGATCCTGGAGACCAGGGATCAAGTCCCACATCGGGCTCCCTGCTGGGCAGGAAGCCTGCTTCTCCCTCTCTCACTCCCCCTGCTTGTGTTCCCTCTCTCACTGTGTTTCTCTCTGTCAAATAAATAAATAAAATCTTTAAAAAAAAAAAGAGGTAAGGATAAACCAGCACTCTCTTTTGTTAAAATATTTTTCCACTGAAATATAATATCTATAGCTTTTTCTTCTCCTCGATGAGTGATATAAACAGGCACAAGGACAACAACCCTACATCATGTATTAAATAGGCAAACCTCTGAACTACCCACATTATTTATTTGAGAGGATTTTTTCCTCCTGAATCAGATGTTGATTATAATGGTCAAAATAATCCTTGGCACTTTGTCTAAGCTTGCTCATTATCATTCAATATGTTCAACAGAATTATTAAATTTAAAATAATATGGTGCACCTGGTTGAGATGACGATGAGAGATTTGGCTTCCTGTCTCTTCGTTAAGGATGAATTCAGCCCAAGGGTGTACTATGAACTTGGCAAATAGCATTATAATAGTGAGAGAATATTGCCTATTGGGTAGCAGGAGTTGATGATTAAATTTAAGTGTGTACTGTCCACATAAAACAAATAATGCTCTTTTTTTTTTTAACTTTTACTGTGAACATTCATCACCGGTGCCGAAGATGCACAGTTGCTAATTATTGTGTTTTTAACTTGTAATATACTGTAAATTTTGTATAATACTACTGTGACCTTATACAGAATAGAAAAGATGACAGGAGGCCCATAATTATTGTACAGGGAAGAAATGCTTGTAATTATCTACTATTTTTAGGACCAATGTGCATGGCCTCTTAATTTACATAAGCTTTAGACATTCACACATTTTCTGTCTTTGCTTGTGGATGATAAATTTTGCTCAAATGAAATCAGAAGACATACTGTTAGATGAGGAGTTAGCCAACTGGGAGCTTGATTACAATGAACAACACAAGCTTTGGTGCCAGCTAAAAAGGGAGCATTTATTTGGATAGGATTTATTTAAGGCAAGATTCAAAACATTTTAAAAAGCCCACTATATTACTATATTGGGGCCTGATAACGTGTGATTATTTTTTATAGAATTGGTTAGATTATCCTGTGGAAAAGCATTAACCTAACAAAGAGAAAAACCTCTAGGATATTTATCACATGGAGGGTGATTATGACAGCATGTTCTTATTAGAGATGAATATTTTGTGCTCATTAAGGTTACCCCCTTGAGTGCTCAAAGATGCAAAGTGCATTGCAGTGAAGTACTATAGTTCTATTGTCCTGTGAGCACTTGCTGTTGGCTGGGGGGTTTTATTCCAAATTAAGGGGCCTTCTAAAAGACCCAGCCCTGGCAGGGCCTGTGCCAGAACCACTGGACAAATCAAAGAGCCTGGGAGGTTTTCAATTCAAACACTCCAGGCATTTATCTACGAGAATCAAGAGTGATAGCAAGAAGCCTCTGGTCCCCTAGTGTAAAATAGCAGGTGGGAAGGGCTTGGATGAGTTGGTCCCTGAAGATCCTGCAGGTGAACCCCACTTAAAGGAAATGCAATACACAAGATTCTAAATGGAAACTGTAGGCAAACTTAAATTCAGACTGAGGATATGCGTGATGATGAGCACTGGGTGTTATACACAACTAATGAATCACTGAACACTGCATGAAAAACTAAGGATGTACTATACACTGATTGAACATAATAATAAAAATTAATTAATTAATTAACTGATTTAAAAAACACCTCAAACTCTCCACTTTATAAAAGGGTCACTATAAAAATAATTAAAAGTGACTTCCCCAAAATAGTACGCTTTTCTGAAGCATATAATCTATAACTGTTTTTGTTTTATTTGCTTTTTTTTTTTTAAGATTTTTTATTTAAAAACAGCCAGAGAGGGAACACAAGCCAGAGAGGGAACACAAGCAGGGGGAGTGAGAGAGGAAGAAGCAGGCTTCCCGCCGGAGCAGGGAGCCAGATGTGGGACTCAATCCCGGGTCTCCAGGATCATGACCTGAGCCCAAGGCAGTCACTTAACCAACTGAGCCACCCAGGGGCCCCTGTTTTATTTGCTTTTTAGAAAGTGATTATTATTTTTATTAGCTTACTGAACAATTACACGTATGCCAATTATAATTTAAAAGGTTACATACCAAAAGAAGGGTTACAGGCAACTATTAAAAGATATTTTAGGAAAAATATAACTTAACCCCACCTCCTCCCTCATATTTTTAAATCTAAGGCAAGCCAGAAAAGCAAGTTAAAAGTTCTGGTTGATTTGTTGGTTTATCAGGGTTTTAATGACCATGTGATGGATAATTCTAAATGATCAGGAGTTGGCAGGTTGACAGGTTGTTTAGATATGCATCAAGTCCAAGAGCTCAGGGCCCATACACTCCTAGGCTAGTTAATCTACGGTTTTTGCAATATCTATCTTTAAAAAATAAGGATACTTTAAAAAAGTAAACAACCACAATACTATTGTTGTATCTAAAAATTTTAACAATTTCTTAAAAGCATCATCTATCAAGTCAGAGTTCAGATCTCATGTCTCTAATTGTCTTAGAGGTTTTTTCTGCATTTGGTTACTTGTTTTTGCTTTTTACATTTTATTTGTCTGAATCAGGATCCAAAGAAGGTTCACCAATTGCTCAGGTGATAGTTATCTTGAATCTCTTAATCTATTGGCTTCTCCTCCCACTCTTTTTTTTTCTCCCTTGTAATTTCTTTGTTATAAAAATCTGTTCATTTGTTTTGGAGGGTTTTCCACATACTGAAATTATTAATTCCATCCTTGTGGTATCATTTAATCATATTCTCCTGTCCCCTGTATTTTAGATCTAAAAGCTCATTTAAATCCAGATTCAGGATGGGGCGCCTGGGCGGCTCAGTTGTTGAGTATCCACGTCTTCTGCTTTGGGCTGAGGTCATGATCCCAGAGTTCTGGGACAGAGCTTGGCGTTGGGCTCCTCTCAGCGGGAAGCCTGCTTCTCCCTCTCCCACTCCTCCTGCTTGTGTTCTCTCTCTCACTGTGTCTCTCTTTGTCAAATAAATAAATAAAATCTTAAAAAAAAATAAATTCAGATTTGGATTTTTGACAAGACTGTGTCATGGGTGTATTTTGTTCTTTTATCAGGAGGCCCATAATATTTGTCTCTCTTTCTCTTTTTGTGATGTTAGCAACTGTTGACTGTCATAGCTTAAATTCATTATTTTACTGAGAATTGCAAAATGGTGATAATTCTGTCATTTCACTTCGATGTTTAATCTATTTCTATAGTTTTGGTAAACTGTTTGGTTACCTAGGGTATGACTGCTTTGACCAAAATTCCATCTGCAGCCTTCTCTTTCTTTTGGTGATGCAATTTGGATTTTTGTAGATATAGAAATCTTCATGGGTTTTCGGTGAGTTGCTAGAGTATACAGATACTTAGCAAATAGGTGGTCTCTTCCACACATTCAGACATTTATATATCTTCCTTGGAGATAATGCATCCTAATCCCCTTCAAACTTTACTTACTATTTCCACCTTTGAGGTCGTAGAGATTACTTCTCTGACTTATATTAGACTTGTGTTTATGCCTGCCTACCTCCCCTATTAGACATAGACAACTTGAGGGTAAGGTCTCTGATTCTTAATTTTTTTAATCCTCCACACCCAATACAATGCTTAACACACAGTAAGAATCAATAAATGGGTGTTCTCTGAAAGAGTAGGTGAATAGTGAAGCCTTGGGGAAAGCTATTGGGGGTGATCATCAGCAGTGTGGTCTGCTAGAAAGTACAGTAGTCAGGACTTATTTGGACTTGGGCTCAAGTCAAAAGTCTTCTATTTTCTGTTCTTGCTCAAAATGCTCCCAATTTCTGCTCTATAAAATAGCACCTGCCTTGGCACTCTCACAAGGTTATTGTCAGGATTAACAATTCAGTAGAGGAGCTGTGGTTAAAGGCAAGGACTTGGCAGCCGCAGATCAGTGTGACAGGTGCCTACTATTTGCCCTCTATGAGCCTGTGAAGTTGCCTATGAAACAAGAATAACAATAACTACCTCTCAGGATTTTGGTAAGCATTAATGTATAAGTAAACTTTCTGTAAAAGATCTGTGTTATTTTTATGTGAAAATGCTTTGGTAAATTCGAGATGGTATGAGGAATGATTATCATTGAAAGTAGTGTTTTCCATGACTTATATATTCTCAGTCTTTGATACTGTCTTCCTCAAAATGCTTTAAAAGTGATTAAAAGATGGAGTTGTTGGTTTAGTGCTTATTACCGTCAGAAGGCCAGTCTGGTTTGACTTGCTTTCCCTGGTTCTGGCACTAGCTGAGGGCTGGTTAGGAGAAAAACCCGGGATGAAAGACATCCTGGCAGTGAGAACACTAACACCCACTCTTGAGCCAGGAGGTAGGTGTTAATATCTCTAACTGGATTCCTAGTGGCAGAGATATTTAACACCTTCCTAGGATCCAGGAGTCAGACACCCTCTCTTTTAACCTAACTTGGCAGGTAAAAGGGAGAGAGAGCGTTTTTCCAGTTAAGCTGTTGAGAAAATAAAGAAAGCTCTATGCCACAAAGATGGAAGTCAGTTATCAGAGGATGAAGCCTAAATGGAGAAGGGGTCTTCTCTAATTGGATTGTTTGGAGAGGGGCTCTGGTTGACTTTCCCCAACAAACCTCATCAGTGTGGGCCAGTGAGGGATTTAAGAAAGTAGTGGCTCTAGGACAGGGTAAGGATATATGATGTTCAGGACAGGTTGGAAATCCATGTATGAATGAAGCCTGAAGCATAATACCGTGACAAGCATGGTTGTTTGAGTGATTCTGCTTTCCAGAGGACCAAGAATTCCTTTCTGGGGGACAAGATGTAAATGCGGGAACTCAGTGGAACCAATTCCTCAGGAGAAAAAATGGGAAGTAGAGTGCCTCAACCAAGCAGCCCTTTGAAGATGAACTAGCTTGAGGTCAATTTGGAAAATGCTATGGATGTCTTAGCTGCAAAGTTCATGGTGGAAGTCAGGCAACTCCAAGAACTAATAAAATGTCCTTCTTAATCAGGGTTTGACTAACAGCATTGGTGAATTTTGACTTAGGCTGAGCTTGCAACGTGCTTATTTTCTCTCGAAAGCCAAGGCCCATTTGCACAACAAGCAAAAAGACAAGGTAAACAACTTCTGTTTAGACTTTCTAAGGTCTGTTTCCCTGGGTTGACATCTAAGAACTCTATGATACCACCTCACCCTGGAGTGAACCCAAACACTGGGGATCCTTTCAACATCCAAAAAGGGTCACTTCTTTGAAATGTGATGACTCCCTAAAATGACTTTCTCATTTAAATTACATGGATATCAGAGGAGCCCAGGCCAGGAGGTGAAGCAGAGCAAACTCACACTCTTTGACTATAAAAGAAAATGCATATTTTTGATGAAACTGCCTCGGCTGCCTTCTCAGGCTTAGAATGATGTTTTCTTCCCCTTTTGCCTACGAGGAATGTTGTAAGTAGGCATAAACAAATGCCTTCATTATTTATTTATCCTAGTCTTGCTGCACTAAATCATTCTACATGGGAAATTTGCTATTTTATTTGGCTGGCAACTGCTTAAGCTAATAGGCTATGAGAGTCTTCTTTGGGTTTAGCACTTGGAATTATTCTAGTACAAATGAACACCCACTGGACTGAGAGTTGTTACAAAAACTAGAGGCATGAGATTAGGTTAAAAATCACTCTGACCTCTGGCACCTTGTAGCCCAGGATATATTGTGAATTTAAGGATAGTCACCTCTCCACTTGGACTGTGCTCAAGTATGTCACAGAGTCCTGAATGAACACCTCTCTTGAAAATCAGACTAACACGGAGTCTTTCCAAGTTTTCTTCAGAGTGATTATTCCTAATATAGAAGAAATGGTAAGCAATAGCAGGTTTTTCAAATGAAATCTTGTGTTAAATATTATGATTTGTGCCATACTGAACAGAGTCTTTCAATACTATGTCTCCACATTCTTTTCAAGAATACTCCCAGAGTATAGCCTAGAGATCCAACTGGGTAGACATATGGACATCTGCCCTCACACCTGACTCTCCTGCTTCTGGCAATGACATCACCATTGTCCTATTTACATAGACCTCTGAACACTTATTCCTGAAAATTCATCCTTTGCTGTTCCTCTCAAATATGGCTAGGCGTTTTCACTTTCCTCAACATCACCCTACTACAGGCCCACAACCCCAAATGACCATATGCATTCCAAGTCCTCTTTCTGCCACCACACATCTTCATATTTATTTATATATGTAGGTTAGGCACTATGCTAAGTATTTTACATGGGTCATTTTATTTAATACAAACAACCATGCTTATAAGAGGTAAGTACTCTTTTTATGCCAATTTTCAGGTGCTTTGCTTGTGGTCACATGGCAAAAGAGTTAGGATTTGAATCCAAATGTGGTAGACTGATTGCATTTATGGCCCAAATTCTTCACTCCTTTCTGTATTCTTGTCTTTTTCCATGTGACTTTGTAATTCTCTTGTCAAGAGGTGGAGTCCATTTTCCTCACCCTTGAGGCTTAGCGCAACCATGTGACTTGCTTTAGCCAGTGAGATGATAGTAGAGGTCATATAAGCAGAAGCTTGCAGGGTTTTGTTTGTACTCTTGTCCTCTGTCATGGCTATGGGGAAAAACATGTCCATGTCAGCCTGCTGGAGGCTGAAAGATCCATTGATGAAATCTAGGTCACCCCAGTTACCCTAGCCTTGGATCAGATTATAGCTAACCAAGATAGCAGAGCTGCCTAGCTGCCAAAGCTCCAAAATCCATTACACAATAACTTTTGATCAAGTCATCTTGTTAAAAACCAGTATACCAACCAGTTAGCCTACCTATTTCTCTTCAGTAACTACGCTGCCTAAAAGATACAATACAGACTTCTGAATTCTAGCATGTAAGAAGCTTGGAAGTCATCACTGTCTAGACAACAAATAAAAACCTGAACAAGCAAACAATCAATAACTCTTCTTAGATCTGTCAGAAAAATGATGTTATAAGGCAAACCACCGCCCCCAAAATCAAAAAGACAGACAAGCAAATACAGAGAATCACAATTTACCTGAGCAGAAACTCATAAGCAGAAACCTCTGTAGAAACCAGTGCTGTGGTAGAAAACCTTGAGCTATAATTGTCAAATTGCTAAAAGCTCAGTGTGGATAGGTCTGTGAGTTAAAAATACAGTGAAGGGGCCTCACACTCTTTTTGAGTTTTACCGCTTCGAACTCTACCAGGTTCTCATAGAGAAGACTGGAGAAAAATAATAATTCCCTTTGTGCTTCTGGTGGTAGGGGGACGGGGAGTGGCCATATTGAAGTACCCCAGAGCATTCTGTTCTTCTTGGCAAGACCTTCCTTTAGAGAAACGATTTTACTAGAGCCTAATCTATTGGGGTTTTGATAGAGTCTAAGCAGCCTAGGGGAAGGGAAATAGCCAACTCCCGCCCCCTCCAGTCATTCTGTCCCACCTTAGCCTGAGGAGAAAACTGAGAGGCATTTGTGACATTCATGGTCAAAGGGCACAGGCTCATTTAAAGATTGAGACCTAATCATAGGACTCCAGAACACTCCTCCTACCCCCACCTTATCACAACATCATTAAAGCCCTATTTACTGCAGTTTCTTTTATTAAGTACATCATGTTGGATTTCAACAAAGAAATACAAGGCATACCAAAAGGGGGAAAAAAAACCCAACACCATTTGAAGAAACACAGCAACCATTAGAATGAGACTGAGATATGCCTGGGATGTTGGAATTACCAAACTGGGAATTTATGACAACTATGATTAATATGCTGAGGGCTGTAATGGAAAAAAGTAGACAACATATAAGAACATATGGATAATTTAAGCAAAGAGATACAAATTTGAAGAAGGAATGAAAAGAATAAATGCTAGAGCTCAAAAACCACTGTTGACAAAAATGAGGACTGTCTTTAATGGGCTCCTTAGTAGACTGAACATGGCTGAGGAAAGAATCTCTGAACTTGAGGATATGTCAATAGAAATTTCCAAAACCAAAAAGCAAAGGAAAAAAAAAAAGCCTGAGAAAAGAAAGAGGATCAGATTATTCAAGAACTGTTGCAAAACTACAAAAGGCATAATGAGAATACTAGGAGAAGACAGAAAATAGAAGCAGAAGAAATATTTAAACAATAATGACTGAGAATATCCTCAAATTAATGTTGGACACCAAACTATAGATCTGGAAAGCTCAGAGAACACCAGTCAGGATAAATGTTAAAGAAAAACTACACTTAGGCATAACACATTCAAGTTGCAGAAAATCAAAGATAAGGAAAAAAATCTTGAAAGAAAAAAAATAACTAGAAAAGAAACCAGAGGGAGGAATACTACCTATAGAGAAGTAAAGACAAGAAATACCTCTGACTTCTCCCCAAAAACCATGTACGCAAAAAGAGATTGGAGGGTTGAGGGGAAAAATAAGACCCAATCTACAGTTCTGTTCATATGAAATTAACCTTCGAAAGGGAAGAAGAAATAAAAACTTTCTCAGATTCTCAGACAAATACTGAGGGAATTTGTTGCCAGTAAACCTGTCTTGCTAGAAAGTTAAAAGAAGTTCTTCAGAGAGAAGGAAATTCATATAGGTAAAAAATTTGGATCTGCATAAAGAAAGGAAGAGTGTTAGAGAAGAAATAAGTGAAGATAAAGAAAAACTTTTATTTTTCTTATTCTTAATTGGTCTAACAAATAATAGTTCAAAATAATAACAGCAATAATATATTCCATTATGTTTGCTTAGGATGTGTGTATACATACTGTGTATAAGTGAAATGACTGACAGCAATGAAATGAGATGAGAGAGGAATTATGAATATATTACATTAAAAATTACTTGCACTACCCAGGAAGCAATAGAGTGTTATTTGAAAATAGACCTTGATTAGTTGTAAATAGATATTACAAACTCCAGGCAACCACTAAAAAAAGTAAAAAAGAAAAAAAGGTTTGCATGATATATTACAAAGAGAAAATGTAATTATATGAAATTTTCAATTAAAACCTTGAAAGGCAAATAAACCCTGAAAGACAAACACTAGGAACAAAAAACAGGGGCAATGAATAGAAACAGTGACAAATATGGTAGATATTAATCCAGCTATATCAATGATCAGTTTAAATATTGTTGGTCTAAATACATCCATAAAAAGACAAAGATTGTCAGAGGGAATCAAAACACAAGATCCAAATATATGCTGCCTACAGGAAATGCACTTCAAATATATTTATTTATTTGTTTGTTTGTTTATTTATTTATTTATTTATTTGACACAGAGCACAAGTAGGGGAAGCAGCAGGCAGAGGAGAGGGAGAAGCAGGCTCACTGCTGAGCAGGGAGCCCCTTGCAGGGCTGAATCCCAGGACCCTGGGATTATGACCTGAGCCAAAGGGAGCCTCTCAAAGACTGAGCCACCCTGGCACGCTAAGAAATACACTTTAAATATAGGTAACTTAAAGTTTAGAAGTAAAGGTTTGGAGAAAGATATACAATGCTATCACTGATCAGCTTTTTTGTTCAGAGCAAACTTCAAAACAAGGACAATTAGAGAAATAAATTAAAAAGGGACATTAGATAATGATAAAGGTGTCATACTTCAAGAAGACACCACAATCCTTAATGTGAATGCCTAACAATAGCGCAAGAATATATATGAGGCAATAACTGAGAGGACTGCAAGAAAAAGAAATGAATCCACTATTATAATTGGAGACTTCACCATACCTCTATTGGAAATGGACAGATCCAGGGGTGCATGGGTGGCTCAGCAGATTAAGCATCCAACTCTTGATTTTGGCTCAGGTCACAATCTCTGGGCTCCGCGCTGGTCATGGAGCCTGCTTTGGATTCTCTCTCTCCCTCTCCCTCTGCCCCCCCCCACTTACACACACACATGCACACTCTCTCTAGAGAAAGAAAAAAATAAATAAATGTACAGATCCAGCAAGCATAAAGTCAGTAAGAATGTAGTTGAACTCAGTAGCACAATCAATGAATCAGAGATGATGGACATTTATAGACTGCTTCGTCTAACAAGAGCAGAATACACATTCTTCTCAAGATCACATGGAACATACACCAAAATAGACTAGAGTTGGGGCCATAAAACATACTTCAAAAAAATTTAAAAGACTAGAAATCATACAATGTATGCTCTTGAACTAAAGTAGAATTAAACTAGAAATCAAAAACTGAAAAAAATAGCTGAAAATACAAAAATGTTTAGAGTTTAATGCACTTTTGAATAACACATAGGTCAAAGAAGAAATCTCAAAAGAAATGTAAAAATATTATGAACCAAATGAAAATGAAAATACAGCCTATCAAAATTTGTGGGATGCAGTGAAAGAAGTGTGAAGAGAGGAAATTATAGCACTGAATGCATATATTAGAAAATAAGAAAAATCTAAAATCAATAATCTAAGCTTCCACCTTAGAACACTAGATAAAGAAGAGCAAATTAAATCCAAGTTAAGTGGAAGAAAAGAAATAGTAAAAACTAGATCAGAAATCAATGAAATTGAAAACAGGAAATCAGTAGAGAAAATCAATGACAACAAAACTAGTATTTTTTTTTGATAAGATGAAAATTGACAAGACTTAGCCAGACTAGTTAGGAACAAAAGAAGACACAAATTACTAATAGTAGAAGTGAAAGTAGAGACCTCACTACATATGCTATGGACATTAAAAGAATAATAAATTAATACTATGAACAACTCTATGCCCACAAAATTGATAACCTAGATGAAACAGACCAGTTCCTTAAAAGATGCACTCTGCCAAAACTCATGCAAGGTGATATAAACAATCTGAATTGCATATATCTGTTAAGGAATTGGATTAATAATTAATAAACTTCCAAACATGGGGCCCGATGGGTTCATTAATGAATTCTACCAAACCTTAAAAAAAAGTATACCAGTTCTTTACAATCTCTTCCAGAAGATAGAAGCAGAAGGGATATTTCCAAACTCATTCTAAAAAACCAGCATTACCCTAATACCAAAACCAGACAAAGACATTATAAGAAAATGACAGACCAACATCTCCCATGAACGTAAATACAAAAATCCTCATTGATAAAGCTCTACTACAAAGCTGTAACCATCAAGACAGTATGGTACTGGCACAAAAACAGACACATAGATCCATGGGACAGAACAGAAAATTCAGAAATGGACCCTCAACTCTGCGGCCAACTAATCTTTGACAAAGCAGTAGAGAATATCCAATGGAAAAAAAAAGACAGTCTCTTCGACAAATTGTGTTGGGAAAATTGGATAGCCACATGCAGAAGAATGAAACTGGGCCATTTCCTTACACTATACACAAAAATAGACTCAAAAATGGATGAAAGACCTAAATGTGATACAGGAATCCATCAAAATTCTAGAGAACATAGGGAGTAACCTCTTCAACCTCAGCTGCAGCAACTTCTTGCTAGACATGTTTCCAAAGGCAAGAAAAACAAAAGCAAAAATGAGCTATTGGGATTTCAAGATAAAAAGCTTTTGCACAGCAAAGGAAACAGATGACAAAACCAAGACACCCAACAAAGTGGGAGAAGATATTTGCAAAAGACATATCAAATAAAGGGTTAGTATCCAAAATCTATAAAGAATTTCTCAAACTCAACACCCAAGGAACAAATAATCCAATCAAGAAATGAGTAGAAGACATGAATTGACATTTCTCCAGAGAAGATGTCCAAATGGCCAACAGACAAGTGAAAAAAACGCTCAACATCACTCTGCATCAGAGAAATACAAATCAAAACCACAATGTGGCATCACCTCATACCTGTCAAAATGGCTAAATAAGTCAGAAAATGACAGAAGTTAGTGAGGATGCAGAGAAGGGAAACCCTCCTACACTGTTGGTGGGAATGCAAGCTGGTATAGCCACTCTGGAAAACAGTATGGAGGTTCGTCAAAAAGTTGAAAATAGAGCTACCCTATGACCCCCAAAGATACAAATGTAATGATCCAAAGTGGCACCTGCACCCCAATGTTTATAGCAGCAACATCCATAATAGCCAAACTATGGAGAGAGCCCAGATCTCCATCGACAGATGAATGGATAAAGAAGATGTGGTGTACAAACAAAGGCAAACTCGAAATGGATGAAAGACCTCAACGTGAGGCAGGAATCCATCAAAATCCTGGAAAAGAACATAGGCAGTAACCTCTTTGACATCGGCCACAGCAACTTCTTTCAAGACACGTCTCCAAAGGCAAAGGAGACAAAAGCAAAAATGAACTTCTGGGGCTTCATCAAAATAAAAAGCTTCTCTACAGCAAAGGAAACAGTCAACAAAACAAAGAGGCAACCCACAGAATGGGAGAAGATATTTGCAAATGACACTATAGACAAAGGGCTGATATCCAAGATCTATAAAGAACTACTCAAACTCAACATCCAAAAAGAAGATGAACACATCAAAAAAATGGGCAAGAGACATGAAGAGGCACTTCTCCATAGAAGATATACAAATGGCTAACAGACACATGAAAAAATGTTCAACGTCAGTAGCTATCAGGGAAATTCAAATCAA